>PVLC010005199.1:0-78112 GCA_004027655.1 Graphiurus murinus
AATAGGGCTGGGGGTATAGCTCGGAGGTAGAATGCCCCTGAGTTCAATCCCCAGTACCGCAAAAAAAAAAAAAAAAAGAGTACTAAAGGATCTGATAAATGAACTGGACAATGTATATGTATATGTATACATTAGTTAAAATAGCTATCACCTTACATAATCATTGTGTATCTGCATGTGTGTGTAAGAATATTTGAATTCTCTTGGCGGTTTTCAATTGTATAATAGAGTATTAACTATAATCACTATGCTGTACATTAGATCTTAAGAATTATTCATTTTGTGACTGACAGTTTGTACTCATTGATTAACACGACCTGTTTCTCCCCCATCTCAGCCTCTTGCAACCCCCATTCTCTTTTTATTTATCTGAGTTTTACTCTTTTGGGTGCCACATGTATATGTGTCTTGGTATTTAACTTAGCATAATCCCCTTCCAGTTCATCCATATTGTCGAAACTGGCAGGATTTTCTCCTTTTTCTGCCAATATTCCACTGTTTATGAATATGTGTGCATATATAACTTCATATATACATATCTATTTATAAATATACACATATGCATATATATCTATATACATATGCAGACCATAGGCTGAGCTATGGGAACTGCTCTGCTGCTCTGTGTAGTGTAACTCTTAGAAGTAACATCTATTGACTGTTTATAGCCCTTTCTCCATGTTCTAGGCTCACCGTACAAGCAGTAACCAGGACTTGCTTATAGATAACCTTAGATCTCCTGTTTCCTTCCTAGTGTCAGGGAAGCTAACCTTCTTTTCTCAATTGAGCCATTCTAGCCTTCTCCAAACCTTGGACATTCCCTACCCATTTTACCACTAAACTTTGACTCTGTGGCCTCTTGGAATGCATGTTTTTATAGGCAACTGTATATTAACTCTGCTTTGGAAAGAAAGTGGTCTATTCACTCAAAGACTTGGGGTGTGTGTGTGTGTGTTGTTGGATATAGGGGAAATAGGGAAAACTCTTGTGAACTAGAATATAACATGAACGAATGTTTTAGTTATACAGTTCCCCAATTCTTTGTTAAGATGAAGATTGATTGCTTAGACTTTTAGCATTTTCTGTGACCCTTGTTTCTTTGGGTATTATGAAGAGGAAAGGGGAAATGCTGATAAAGCATGTGTGTGCAGAGTAGGGCTCAGGCATATATGTCTAGTTGGGGTAAGGTGGCAAAATATCCTAAAAAATAAAAGCAAAGAACACAGAGGACATTTCCAAAATGTCAAGAGAAAAAGTGTTGGAAGAATATATATTTGGCATTGCTAGATATAAGTATTCGCATCTGTTCTTTCAAACTGTGTCTGTTAAGAGAAGTGGTATTTGAACATTAATAAAACCAGGAAACTAGGAGAAATATGAGAAAGAAGTCTGCCTTTGAATAAAAGGCAATACTATTTTCATTTATCACTGGTTCACTTTTTATCCATTGGAAAGCTCATGCACCTGCAGTGCTGTTGGAGCTTCAGAGTTGAGCAAGATAATATCTCTGCTATCAAAGATGGAATACTTATGCAAAAAAGCTAGATTTGCCAAGTGCCAAAAATCCATAGTAGGTTCAGTGAAGACAATGTGGTATGAATGAGGAACTTGTAGGGCACCGAGCACTATTTAAGATACAGACCTGTTCTGAAAAAGTAGGGTTGACTTTGAAGCTGGACTGACCCATGAGACTAAGTCATACAAGGTAAATTGTGTTGAATGGGGATGTGAAAATACAAGAAAGAGGATGAGTGTGAGTAAAGCTGTTGTACCACTGAACTGACAGTGGAATGAGGAGCAGAAGGTCCTCTAACAGGAGTGTCAGAAGAAAATTTCTGAGGATGAGGCTGAGTAGCCCCAAAGCTGCCTGAATAGAGACTTACAGAGACCTTCAAAGGCATCTGAATTTCAGTTTACAGTCAGTAAGGAATTATCAGTTATTTCAAGGTTGAAAACAATGTGCTCAGTCCTCTGAGTCATTGCTTTAAGCAGTCTTACCTTCCTACCAGGTGATTTCTGTGCTTTATAAAGACTGTATTAGAATAAAATTAAAAAATATATATGCATATGTATATATGAATATATATATATATACAGATATAGATACCAGCACTGTCACTTATTGCTGGTGGAAATACATGTGGTATATCTATTCTGGAGGCAAAGTTGGCAATGCATAACTAAACTATCATATATGTGCTGACCTTTTGACTCAGGATCCCATATCCAGGAATTTACACAGAAGATTCACTTCCAATAAGACATATAAAATTCATGTAAATAGGATAATTTATTGTAGATTATTATTATAAAATATTGGAAAAATCCAAATGTTTATATTTCATACACCAGTTGAATAAACTATAGTATACTCCTACAATGGAGTATTACATAGTTATAAAAAAGAGGGAGGATGATTACTGTAACTGAATTGCTGTTGAATAATTTCCAGGATATACTGTTAGATGAGAAAGCAAAGTAAAAAAGCTAGCCCTAATTTAATAAAAAAAATTGGATATATAAAATCTGCATATGTCTGCTAATTTGTAAAATAGAAATATAGGAAGAATAAATCAGAAATTAATGGGATAAACTATTACTAAGTGTGTATAAGGAAGAATAAGAAAGAAGAGGGTAATGAGCCTGAGGAGAAAACAACATCACTTCTGTTATTATACCCTTAGTTCAGCTTGGCCTGTTAGAACCAGAGCAATGTTTTGTATATCTTTAAAAAATAACAAAATTATTATGTGGGTACAATGGAAAAGGAATACAAGCAGAAATAAATGAACCTAAACCTATCATAAATGACTTTAATAGCCACCTGAAGGAAGAAAAGATCTAGCCTACAATAACTTTAGGAAACAGTATCTTCAGTGAATATATTGAATCTAAAGATGAAAAGAACTGTAAGCAAATAGCAAATACCTTGTTCTAGTTGATAACTCAGTTTCCTACAGAGGTATGGGTTAGCAATTGTGAAACTATGAATATTTCAGGGTAGAACAAATAGTAAATATTTTGTATAGGAAAGCATTTTAACAATTGGAAAAATAAGTTATAAATAATGAAAGGGAAGTAGAATAAACTTTGTACTCTTGCATTGGAATTAGATACATCAATATGAATGTATGGTTTTAAGAGATATACATGTAGCTACCTCCAGAAACATAGATGTGTGTATTTGTTTGTGGTATCTGTGTGTTTTCACAAATATATTTTCTAGCTCTGTACATGAAGAGGAACTGGAAGCAGTGATACCCCAAGAGCAAAAAGCACATCTACTACCTACCTCCTGGCTTCTAAATTGTTTCAATTAATGCAAATATGTATCGTTGCAGAAAGTACTGATTCTAGAGAAAGAGATTGGACAATATTGCCGGGCGTGGTGGCGCACGCTTGTAATCCCAGCATTCGGGAGGCTGAGACCAGAGGATCCGGGTTCGCGGCCAGCCTCAGCTACCTAGTGAGGCACTCCGCAACTTAGTGAGACTCGTTCTCAAAGTAAAGAATAAAAAATAGGGCTGGGGGTGTAGCTCGGAGGTAGAACGCCCCTGAGTTCAATCCCCAGTACCGAAAAAAAAAAAAAAAAAAAGAGATTGGACAATATTAGATGGACTTGGAAATTTTGGGAGTGCAAGAATGTAAGAAAGTGTTGAAAAAAGATCAGGGCATGTTGAAAAGACACAACAGCCAATTGGAAATTACTCTCAGTGGCCAAAACCGGGACCATTTGAGCAAGTATGTGCAAAAATAACAATGGCACTGCATTATTATTCATGAGATAAGCAAATATCCACTAGTATAAACTGATAGAAACAGTAAAAGGCAAACTTGAGACAAGTTAGAGTTTATTTGGAAAAGAAATTTCTTAATACAGCACTGGGAATCAGAAGAGGTCGAGAGAGCTCTGATCTGAACTGGAGTATGAGCAGTGAGCCATTGTGCCGCAACATGGGAGCCCAGCAGAAAAGTCCTCTGATTAGCCACAGAGAGTCAGCTCCTCTTTTTTGGGCATTGTGTGATGCAGTATTTGCCTTATGTAGGCAGAATATGATGAGTTGGCTGCCTGTAACTGGCTGGAGCTCTGCTGTTTGTTATAGAAAAACATAGTACAAGGTTAGATTTTGGATTATGACCATGAAGTTGGTTGCACTTTGATAAACATAAATTGACAGTACAGAGAGAGCCTCATGTTATGACCTATAGCATATTCAATTTAATATAAATAAGACAAGGGACTGACTTTTTCAGATAATTCCATTTAATAGATTCAGAGAGAATGAGGACAACAGAAAAATCACACTTGGATATATACTACAGAAAATAATTATGTAGGCAAAGTGGATGTTAAGATCAGTGGTAAAAATTTTATTTGAAATGGGGTATTTGCAAAGTATTTCCTCTTCTAAATTACTTACTAATTGGAGAAGAATAGAAAAATCAGTGGAGAAAGCCTATAGATAACACTTTCTCAGATCAAGCAAAGTTTATGTCAGCAATAGGAAGACATATCAGCATCTTGTGTCCCTAAGGTGTTGCACTGAAAAAGGAGCCAGCAGCAGTTTTGTCATGGTATTTTTGCCCAAAACTTAGTTCCACAAACCTAATCTTGAGAAGCCATCAGACAAATTCAAGGAGAAATACGAAGTTACCAGTTTTCCTTTTTAATCTGTGAAAGCCATGAAGTATAAGGAAAGACTGAGGAACTGTCATAGACTAATCTCAGGAAATATGAAAACTCAATGCTATGTGGTATCCTAACTTGGACTTTAGAATAGAAAAAGATATGAATGTTACAATTAAGAATTATTCTAATTGATGGATTGACATAGTACCAATATTAATTTTCTACATCAGAATTATATCCTGGTTGTTAACATTAGTAGAAAGATGGCTGAAGTGAAGATTGTACAGCACCTCTTGACATACTATAAATCTAAAGAGCAGAGATGGGAGAGGGGACAGAGATGGGTCCTGTAAGATAAAGTGAGAATTTTAGCAGGGGTGAGAAAGCTAGAGATTTGAAGGAAAAACATTTTTGCAAGTTTTTCTGGAATTTCATTGTATGCTTTTCTGTAGATTTTTACTTTTACTTAAACTGTTAATTGTACACACAGTATATTTCAATATAAGATTACAATGTATATTGGAAACATAAAATTTTGAATCTGATTAAATGGGATAAAAGTTACTCAAGGCCTAGGGGAGGGAGAAGAGGTAGAAACTGACTCTTGTTAATGCATTTCAGATAAGTTCAGCAGTTCACCCTTCTGTTTGAAATATTTATTTAGCATTGAGCCCCTTCTTGGAGACAGTGGGTTTCAAGTAAAAAGGGAAGCTCTTTCCAAGTGGAGATGGGCTGAAAGCGAAACCTAGAGATCCTTTCATGGGAGATATTTAATCTCTCCATGCTTTTATTTTTTTAGGATTGTGGATGGTTCCTGCAATATAAAAGTGGAAGTCTAAAACAAGTGCAAAAGAAAAGCATTGCAACAAAATGACCTTTTCCCCAACTATAAGTATGGTAGGGTGCTCTTTGTGTCTTCTCTTCCTCCAGTGTCATGCTATATCAGGGATCTCAGAGGACTTCAGGGACTGCTTTGAATAACCTTTCTACAACCAGATAAAATAGTGGTAGGTGTCAGTGTGCACAGAGTAGAACAAAGAGAAAAAAGATGTTATCAGGGCACTCTCTGAAGGCAGAATGGAGGATGAGTTAATGTTATTTTTAATTCCTTTCCTTGGAGAACATATACAAAGTATTTATATAGATCTTGTATTGCAAATTATTAATGAGAAAGTAACTAATGGTCTAAAAAGTTCAGATTATTTATTAGGATTCTATAGTATTGAATGTTGCTCAAGATAAAGAAGCCAGTCTTTGCCCTAGGTAATACAGTATTAATAAAAGTGACCATTATTTGAATATATACCAGACATAGGGATATGATTTATGTTTGTGAATTTTTACAAAGCCCTACAATGTAGTTATTATCCTCCCATTTTACAGGTAAGGAAACTAAGGTTCAGAACAGCATTGTCTGATAGAAACAATGAAACCCATAAAGTTAAGCCACATAAGTAATTAAAAATAAGTAATTTTCTAGGAGCCACATTTTAAAAGGTAAAATTAAATGAAGTTAATTTAAAAAATCTACATAACTCAACTCAATTTATTCAAAATATTTAAATAAGCATAAACATTATCAATGAGGTATTTTACATTTTTGTAAAACTTGAAGTGAGTCTTTGAAATCAGTGTAAGTCTCTATACAGAGAATATTTCAATTTATTTTTTTCAAGAAACCAGCTTTTGGTTTTGTTGATTTTCTGTATTATTTATTATTTTCTACTTCATTAGTTTCTGCCCTGATTTTCATAATTTCCTGTCTTTTACTAGGTTAGGGGTTAGACTATTTTTATTTTTCTAGTGCCTTGAGTTGTGTCATTAGGTTATTTATTTGGTGATTTTTCTGTTCTTCTTATGTGGGCACTTAGTGCTATATATTTTCCTCTTAGTACTGACTTCAAAGTGTCCCAGAGGTTTTGTTATGTTGTGTGTCTGCTTTCATTGGTTTCTAGGAATTTTTTAATTTCTCCCCTTACTTCTCCTATGATCCAATCCTAGTTCAGCAGTGTGGTGTTCAGTTTCCATGTGTTTACATGTTTTCTCTGGGACTTCTTAGAGTTGATTTCTAGTTTCACTCCATTCTGGTATGAAAAGATGTAGAGAATTATGTTACATTTTTTTAATTTGCCAGTGCTCGCTTTGTGGTCCAGAATGTGGTCTATTTTGGAAAAGGTTCCATGTGAAGCTGAGAAAAATGCAAATTCAGTTGTAGTTGGGTGAAAGAGTTTATATGTGTCTAATACATCCATTGGGTTTATGGTATTCTTTAGGTCTGAGGCGTCTTTACTGACCTTTTGTTTTTAGAAGATCGGTCTAGTGATGTGAGAGAAGTATTGAAGTCTCCCAGTATTAGTATATTGGGATCAATGTGTGTCTTTATATCATATAGAGTTTGTTTTATGAAAGTGGCTGCACCTATGTTTGGGACATAGATGTTGATAATTGTTATTTCCTATTGCTGAATTGTTCCTTTTACTAGTAAAGAATGACCTGCTTTGTCTCTTCTGATAAGCTTAGGCTTGAAGCCTAATTTATCTGATATCATGGTTGCTACTCCTGCTTGTCTTCCAGTTCCATTGGCATAGATTACCTTACTCCAGCCCTTCACCTTTAGTATGTGAGAATCTTTGCTTGTAAGGTGTGTTTCTTGCAGGCAGCATATAGATAGATTCTGGGTTTTAAACCATTTTGCTACCTTGTGCCTTTTTATTGGGGAGTTGATACCACTTATATTTAAACCATTGACCAACCTAACCAAAAGAAAGAGAGAATCAACCCAAATTACTAAAATAAGAAATGAAAAAGGGTATATTACCACTAGCAATATGGAAATAGAGGATCATCAGAAACTATTTTGAAAAACTATACTCCAACAAAATGGAAAATCTAGCAGAAATTGACAAATTTCTAGACACATATAACCTTCCTAAATTGAGTCAAGAAGATATAGAAAACTTAAACTGACCAATAACAATCAAAGAGATAGAAACAGAAATAAAGAGTTTACCATCGAACAAAAGCTCAGTGCCAGATGGTTTTCCAAGTGAATTAAAAAAAAAAATTATGGAACAGCTACTCCCAATACTCCTCAAACTATTCCACGAAATAGAAAGAAACAGGAGCCTTCCAAACACATTCTATGAAGCCAACATCACATTAATACCAAAACCAAATAAAGAAAACTCAAGGAAAGAAAACCATAGGACTATATCACTGATGAACTTATATGCAAAACTGCTAAACAAAATAGTAGCAATGCATATTCAAAAACACATCAAGAAAAGTATACACCGTGACCAAGTTGGGTTCATCCTAGGGATAAAAGGCTGGTTCAACGTATGAAAAACAATCCATGTAGTTCACCACATAATCAAAATCAAAGACAAAAATCACATGATCATCTCAATTGATGCTGAAAAAGCATTGGACAAGATATCCAACACCCATTCATGCTAAAAGCACTGCAGAGAATTGGAATAGAAGTAACATACCTTAGCCGGGCGTGGTGGAGCACGCTTGTAATCCCAGCATTCGGGAGGCTGAGACCGGAGGATCCGGGTTCACGGCCAGCCTCAGCTACCTAGTGAGGCACTCCACAACTTAGTGAGACTCGGTTTCAAAATAAAGAATAAAAAACAGGGCTGGGGGTATAGCTCGGAGGTAGAATGCCCCTGAGTTCAATCCCCAGTACCGCAAAAAAAAAAAAAAAAAAAAAAAAAAAATTAGGGCTGGGGGTATAGCTCGGAGGTAGAAGGCCCCTGAGTTAAAGGCAATATACAATTGAGTATTGTTTCTCAGCCAACATCATATTAAATGGAGAAAAACTGCAAGATTTCCCACTAAAAACAGGAACAAGACAAGGATGTCCATTATCACATCTTCTGTACAATACTTGAGACTCTAGCCAGAGCAATAAGACAAAAGAAGGAAGTCAAAGGGGTAAAAATAGGAAAAGATGAACTAAAACTCTCCCTTTTTGCAGATGATATGTTCCTATATTTAGAAGACCTAATAAAGTCAACCAAGAAATTTATAGAACTGATCAACAAACTCAGCAAAGTGTCTGGATACAAAATCAATCTTAAAAAAATCAGAAGCTTTCTTGTATGCCAACAATAAATCCACTGAAAAAGAAATCCAGAAAACAATTCCACTGACAATAGCACCCTGAAAAATAAAATACTTAGAGATAAACCTCTATATATACTTATACTTATAAATACTTATATATACTTATACTATATATACTTATACTTAGAGTATAAGACCTCTATAAGGAAAACTATAAAAAATTGAAAAAAAATTGATGAAGACCTTAGAAGATGGAAAGATCTTCCATGTTCTTGGATAGGCAGAATAAATATCATCAAAATGGCCATCCTCCCAAAAGTGATCTACAGATTCAATGCCATACCCATGAAATTACCAAGGTCACTCCTCACAGACATAGAAAAATCAGTCCTTAAATTCATTTGGAACAACAAAAAGCCCAGGACAGCTAAACTAGTCCTTAGTAACAAGAACCATGCAGGAGGTATCACAATACCTGACTTCAAACTCTACTACAAAGCCACAGTAATAAAACAGCATGGTATTGGCACAAAAACATACACATAGACCAATGGAGCAGAATAGAAGATTCAGAAACAGACCCACGTGCTTACAGTCAATTGATTTTTGACAAAGGAGCCAAAAACATGCAGTGCAAAAAACAATACCTCTTCAACAAATGGTGTTGGCAAAACTGGTTAATCATATGCAGGAAAATGGAAATAAACCCCACTCTCTCACCCTGTACAAGAGTCAACTCAAGGTGGATCAAAGACCTGGAAGTCAGGCCAGAGACCTTGCAGCTACTTGAAGAGGGCATAGGTACAACACTTCAACACATAGGCTCAGGTAAAAACTTTCTCAATAAGACCCCAAAGCACAAGCAACTCCAAGGAAGATCAATACATGGGACTGGATTGAACTGAAGAGCTTTTGTGCAGCGAAGGAAACTATCAAGAACCTCAACAGAGAGCCCACAGAGTGGGAGAAAATTTTTGCCAGCTACTCTTCTGATAGAGGTCTAATATCTAGTATTTACTGAGAACTTAAGAAAATCACAGCTAAGAAAACTAACCCAATCAAAAAATGGGAAAAGGATCTAAATAGACACCTCACAAAAGAGGAAATACAAATGGCCAATAAATGTATGAGGAAATGTTCCACATCATTAGCAATCAGAGAGATGCAAATCACAACTACCTTGAAATTTCACCTCACCCCAATCAGAATGGCAATCATAAAAAATACGAACAACAACAAATGCTGGCGAGGGGGTGGAGAAGTGGAAACCCTAATATACTGGTGGGATTGCAAACTTGTGCAGCTACTTTGGAAAACAGTATGGAGGATCCTCAGACAAATGGGAATGATCCTACCATATGATCCAGCAATACCACTTCTGGGTATCTACCCAAAAGAATGGAAACCAAACTATCAGACCAACACATTTGTATCTACATTTATAGCTGCACAATTCACAATTGCCAAACTATGGAAACAGCCAAGATGTCCATCGACAGATGAATGGATTACAAAACTATATGATATGTACACAATGGAATTTCACTCAGCCATAAAGAATAACAAAATCATGTTATTTGCAAGGAAATTGATGCAACTGTTATTAAACATTATGTTAAATGAGATTAGTCAGTCACAAAGAGTAAAAAAGCATATGTTCTCCCTAATATGGGGATGCTAGGGAGAAGATGGGGCATAAGAGGGATTCCAGATGAAAAAGGAGAAACCTTAGATAAGCAAAGAAGTTGACTTAACTGAATGGTATGGACATGGGTGGGGGAGGATTCCTAATGCACATGATATACTTTCACAAACATATCAAAGTCAATCACTAAACTGAACTTGAGAAGGAGGGAGGGAGAGGGAGTGGGGTGGGAATTGGGGAAGGGGTTAAATGAGAAATGTGTGCATATATGCCTTTATCAGCTTGTACTGAACAAAGATGTATGATTACAATGCACCAATTAATATAAAAAAATAAAAAGAATATCTCAATTAGAAATTAAGTTGCCATTACAAATACTTATTTGATCTATATTTAGAATTCATTAAAAGTTCAGTAGAAGTAATACGTTTACATACCCATCTTGTTCCAACATGTTTAAAAGTTTTTTTCATTTACTGAACACAATATCTACTTTTACATTTAAATTAATTAAAAAGAAATAAAATTTAAAATTCAGCTCATCAGTCACACTAGCCACGTGGGTCATATTGTACATTGCAAGTTTAGAGAATAAAAAATGACTCCCCAAGGCCTTAACACAGCTCAAACATTTCATGACCTTAACTGGTAACTTCTAGTATGAAACTCCTGTTGCTCAGCAAAAAGTTTATAGTAATGAGTTTCCTGAGTTGAGTGCATTCTTGTCTCTGCTTTTTTAAATTATACTAACCTGAGGGTTTTGAATACCTAGACTCAGCTGTCCACTGTGCTACAACTCGGGTGTACACAAAGGAGAAGACTGGCCTCAGAGCATATTTCACAGGCAAAAAAAAAAAAAATGTTAATGCAATTCTTAGTCAATCCTCCTCATTACCATAGTGAGATGAGAACAAGAATGCAAATGGTCAGCAGAACCATCTTACTCCAGAGGCCAGCTCTGTTTTACCAGCAGTCCCCAGTTGTACTTCATTAACAGTCTGAGTTGTTTGTCCTTGTCATGGTGCTTTTTAATTTTTTTCTTTTTTTTACCTTTGAGGGCTCTTTCGTGTTAAAACAAAACAAAACAAAAACAAAGGCTATTAGACTGTCTTTCTCCAGGGACTGGCATTGATCTCTCCATGAAGAGATTTCCACTTCTAAAACAAGGGACTTCTAGGCAAAATCCTTTGATTGGCAGGGGAAATTACCATGAACTTGATTTTTTTTCTGTTCAGCATCACTAGAAGTCATTTTGATGCTTCATATTTTTCACTAATAATACTATTTTAAAAACTGCAAGTATCTTGGTTTTATATCTTAGTAATGGGTGGCCTCTCTCTTACAGACATGGTTTCCAGGGAAAGTACTTTTTGTTATAGATTTACACTTTTGATAGCAGGGTTTTCTCTACTTAGAAAAATAATATGCTGGACAGTGACAGTTGATGAAAGCAGAAACCCAACTTCTTTATTTGAACATTCTTCAGATGGTGGCAAATTATTTTGTATATGGGAAAGGAAAAGAGAAAAAAATTGAATGTCACAGCAATTTTTGTTAATTTCATAGTAACTTAATCTATGTCAGACAAAATAAAATGAATCACAACATAAAAGGGAATGACTTTTTAATGAAAACTGTCCAGGCATGTCATTTACAGTGTGTGTGTATGTGTGTGTGTGTGTGTGTGTGTGTGTGTGTGTGTGTGTGTGTTATTTCATACAGAAGAAGTGTTTAACAGAAATTTAAAAAGGAGTGAATAGTGAAAGGCTGTAGTATTATTGTAAGCCAGTGTTATATTTCCTTCTTTAGTTTTCTATATGAGATGTTGGATGCAAATTATATGAGATAAAATAATTGTTCTCCCCATGAACTATGGTCATAGTGTGACTTATCAGGTATGCTCTATTTACTGTGTCTGTGCATAATTATGAAGACTTAGCTGCTCTCCCAAATAGTTACAAATGTGGGAGAAAAATAAATTACTTTTGCGTGCTAGCCCTGGAAGTCATGCTGTTGTAATATAATGTAATCGGCCATTAACAAAAGAAAATTATTATATTCATTTATATTAGTTTGAAAGCAACAGAAATGTATTATATTATTTCAGGCTGAAGAATTGTAGCAATGTCAATGACAACTTTTTTTCCTCCCATGATCACCCAGCTTCACTCTGAAGGTCATCTTCAAGAAATGGGAAGCCTGGCGTGGTGTCACATGCTTGTAATCCCAGCATTTGGGAGGCTGAGACCTGAGGATCTGGGTTCACGGCCAGCCTCAGCTTCCTACTGAGGCACTCCACAACTTAGTGAGACCCTGTTTCAAAGAATAAAAAGTAATAAAAAGTAGGGCTGGGGTATAGCTTGGAGGTAAAATGCCCCTGAGTTCAATCTCCAGTACCACAAAAAAAAAAAAAAAAAGAAATGGGAATAATTTGTTGAGCCTTTTCATTATACTTAAGATAGAAGAGAATCATGATAGCTGTCATCAAATATTTGAAGATATATGGAAGAGGGGCTAGACTTTATTTTATATGGCTCCAAGTGGTACAAGGAGTGAATGTAAGTGACAAGGCTGATTTTAATGGAATATAATGAACAAATGATCATTGTCAGAACTGTCTAAAGATGGCATGTAATTCTTTGAGAGTGAGTGAGTTCTCAGTGACTTACTTGTAGGTCCCTTCCCTTTAAGTCTGGGGAATTCTCTAAAATTAGGTAGATGGGGTTTAAAAAATCCAAAGTCTTTTCCCTTGTAATGTAAACTTGTGAAATCAGCCTTGTAGAGGGAGCCTGGGTTTACATATCATGGATTTATGAATGACCTGCTATCATGACTTAGGGAAAACTCCTTCATGTCTCTTTCTATATGTGTATGTTATAGGTCTCAGTGTGTATTTTTAATATTTTTATTGATGCATTGTTATACTACATGATAGTGAGTTTCAGAGTGATATGTTCATATATGCATATAACATTATTTGGTCTGTTTCCTTCCCCATTTCCCTTCTTTCTTCCCTTCCTGTGCCTGATATATTCAAAGTGATACATTCATATATGAACATAACGTTATTTGGCTAGTCTGTTTCCTTCCCGATGCTTACCCTTTTCCTCCCGTGTATATGTGTATGTGTGTGTGTGTGTGTGTGTGTGTGTGTGTGTGTTAGATAATAATAATTTTTCCTGCAATATGCAGAAATATAATTAGGTTAATACAGCTTTCTGCAAGATATATTGATCCACTTGCTAAACTTTCCATAAGTAAATAATACTTAGTATAAAGGTTAAGTGTTTTGTTCTTCACCTAAAATGTAAAAAGAATAGTAGGAAGTTGGTTTAAACTACACAGAAATGGGAGTACATGATTCAGTTCAATGAAATTGTAAATTTAAAAATTTTGGAATGGTGACAAGTTATTTTGTGTTCATTTTGTTTTCATGTATGAGATGACTTAAATAGATTCTCATCTCACAGTATTTGCTAGGAAATATCCATAGAATCTTTTTGCTGTTTATCAAGGTCATCAATTCTATTTTCAGATAACTTCATAAGTATAATTCTAGTGACTATTTAAAAGGACTAAACATGTTATAAGTCCTACCATGTTAAAATGTTCAGTGAATATTAAGAATATTTGAATATTAAGAACAAATATTTAGAGAGAAAGAGAGAGGGAAAGCTCTGATTTTCAAAAGTGATTATTTTGAATAGATTTCTTAAGGACTTTGTTTTTAAAATCCTTAGTGAACTATGAGTAATTCTTGGTTACTAACCATCTCAGTAATTCTTACTACCTACTCTAGAGGAGATTCCTTTGGAATATATGGGTAATTGAAGAAAGTTCTCTGTCATGAAGTATTGCCATAATTAATTATCTCTGAAATTTGATATGATCTTGACAGAGAATGCACTTTTGGAATGGCTAGACACTGTTGTAAGTCTAAATTCTATTTATGGTTAGAACTGTTGAACTGGAAATTTGAAACATCATTAACAGATCAGACTGACTGTTTTCTTGTTTCTTTTCATTCTTGTATTTAGTTTGTCATCTGGGATTGCCAGTTGAAAGACAAGTTAGCAAAATTTGTTAGTACAAATGTACTCAGAGTTGGGAAAATATAAATGATAGTCTACCCCATGTGTGAGTTTAGAATTCAAGCACCGGACTTATTTTGAAATGAATAATGTACTTTGTAGTGACTCATTCCTACTTGTAACTGATTACAGGGCATCAGGACAAGAGTCCTTATCTGCCTGATGTACTATAGTCTAGATGTTACGCTTTCCCAAGGGCCTCACGGGAGAAGGCTTCATTAATCTAAGTAGCAGGTATGCTTCCATATCCCACAAAGGGGTTTGGATACTGTCATTTGATTGGGACTAGTTACTAATGGGACAATGAGAAGACCTAGAGTTATTCTTTGCTTGGTGAGGAAAAGTACAAGACAGAGTGAGAAGTGATAAGGGAAAAAAGTGGGAGTTCATGTAAAATCATTGAAATTGCTTGGATTTAAATGATAGTGTTTGAGATAGCAAGGCAAGGCAGGCAATACATCATCATTTGCAGTGTCCCAGTTCAATTAACCTTGCATTTCCACTTGTGTAGTCTTTTGGGTAGATGAGGAAAAAATGCTATGGGATGAAATTGACCTTGTCTTCCTATACATGCATATGGAAATGCCATGGTGGAACTTTAATATTGATTCAATGTGAGAAGCACAACATTGATTACAAAGGAAAAGACTCTGTGTAGAGGTGGGGGGAGGTCTCCTGAAATTTTCATTTGGAATGTATGAAAGTACAAGCTCTAATTATTGACTTATGTTGAGATATTGAGGCCTGAGATAATCCCCTTCAACTTTAAGAGGCAGCTTTTTCATATCCTGTTGTATGCTACCTTATGTATTTCTTGGGAAAAGGAAGGAGATATTTGTAATAGATGAAGTAGAGGTATCTTTTTAGAGCCTTTTTTCTATAAGGATGTCCTTGCATCTATAAATATAAGTTTAGAGACAGGGAAGCCTTTTGTAGCACATGATTTTTGTACATTGTCGGCCTGTGTCAAAAGGGGAGTCTGTCCACAGTAATCTAACAAAACTCTATGTGGAATAAGCACAACCAAGTTCTATTACATGAATTTAATACTATTCTCTCACCTGGGACACAAGTTTGTGACATGGAAAGAGTGTCCAAAGACACTCTTCCAGTGGAACTATAGACAGATGGACACATTTTATGACCAAAAAGTCCTGGGTTAACCACTACCACAGGAAAATCCAATTAGCAAATTTATTCACTAGGGCCTGTTTACACTTCTGTTGTCAAATCTAATTACTTATTTTTTAAATAAAACTTTGGCCTTTGTGATGGTTTCCAGTGCCTGTCAGTGAGTGATAATCTGTTTGAATCTTTTCAGCTCTATTAGAATTTCATAGGTCTGCCATCTGTTAGTAGGAACCAAAGCTCAATCAATATTTATGCATAAAAAATGACAGTTCTTGGGAAGGGAGAGTTGGGACGCATGGTTAATGTTTATGCTGGAATTGCAAACATAGCCATGATTTTGTGATTCCATGTCATGGGTGTTTTAGCTTTTTATAGGAAAGAGTCATTATACTATAAAACTTTCAGGGCACAAACTCTGTTTCATTAGTTAAAGGGGGAAGAGAGTTGGGTTGGGCACATGATAACAGTTGTGTCTTTTTAGCAGTTGCCTTATACTTACTGCTTTCTAAAAAATAGCTGGCTGAATGGTGCTCTCTGTCAATTGGTTTCTCACTCTTCCACAGTGCTATCTGGGGCTTTTTGATGCTTGGTAAGAATTTTGCCAATGAATAGAATTCCATTTCAATCTGTAGAATGAGACAGGGAAGCATGACAGATGTTAATGATATTACTACCAAAGGTCATTTGCAGAGGAGTGGGGACTACAGTGAGGTCTAGCCCTATGTGTTCCAAGATGCAATATTGAGATACTGAGGAATTAAGCCCAGCATTAGCTAACCTAGTCACGATACCATTTGCTCAGGAATGATGTCCTGAATCATTGCATATTTAGTCTTTTCCTCTTAGCTCCTGTATATTCTTTACTTTTGTGAGTCTTTGTCTGTTTGCATAGGAATGTATTCCTGGAAGAATATAAATATTGGTCAGTATGAATAACGGGGTAAGCATGAGACTCCTTTGAAATGAGAACACAAAAAAGAACATCCAAAAGGTTACTTGTGAAACAGTTGTTATTATTAGATTTCAAGTTATTTTTCGAACAACCAAAACATGAGAATTTGTGTCATTTCTTTCACATTTTTGTCAGTACAAGTTATTGTTTTCTTTAACTTAGAATGTTCTCAAACTTAAAATTACATAAACCTTCCCTAAGAAACTTATTTAAGATGTAGGTTCTAAGATTCTGTTCACAGTTCTTGGGTGAGGTCCAAGACATTACAGGTTCAACGATCATTCCACATAATTTTATTATAGATAATCACAAGGTATTCTTGAGAATCTTCAACCTACTGTACTGATTTTTAATTACAATTAAGTAGAAATTTTAGTATTGTTTTTGCCAAGACATAAATTACAGTATTGACTTTAAATATGTCTTTTTATGGTTTTGGTGCAATTCAAGATTCTTCATGTCTTGTACTGTATTCTGATTACTTGATTTTCATATATAGACTAACTATCCCTTGAACATTTCCTCATAGAAATTAATACTTTATTTTGTTTATATTTTAGTATGCAAACAATTATGGGAGTGACATTCTGTTTTTATATATTTTTTAAATATTGTCTAAAAGTAAATGAAGAGAGCAATAGGGAGCAATAAATAATTGGCATTCTGTTATTAGAACTTTAAGAATTTCCTGATAAATGATAGTGATCTGTAGGACATAAAGAGTTCCAGATACAACTATGTCACTTTATTACTTCTGTGTGTGTGTGTGTGTGTGTGTGTGTGTGTGTGTGTGTGTACCCTCGGTTTCTCTTCCCCTTCTTATTAGAATGCTAGTCTTATGGAATTAGAGCTCCAATCCTAGGGTTGTATTTAGCTATAATCACCTTTTATTTAAAGACCTTGTCTCCAAATCCAGTCACACACTTGGGGTTAGGAGTTCAACCTATGACCTTTGGAGTTAGCAGTCCAACCTATGGATCAGGAGTAATGATTGATAAATAGGTAAGGGCAAGGCAGAATTATTCTTCAGATACACAATTTAGTTGGTTAACAAGACTAAAGACAGTGTCTGCTCTCATGGGGCAAATCATCTGATAAATATATCAAAACCTGTAGAAGTGGAGAGAAGAGCAAAATTATCATAGAATCCAATATTGTATTTGGAGCAGGACTTAGAGCTGAATACAATTTCCCAAAGACAGAGAGAGGTACAGAAATTGAGGCAAAGTATGTGTCATAGAAATTACATATTTGGGTGTCTACAAATAGACGCATCAGAAGTGGAATGTGTACAGATAAATTGGAGGTTATGAAGCTGAAAAGATTTCAGTCATGTATCACATGTATCACTTAATGACAGGAACACATCCAGAGAAATTCCTTATTGATTTTGTTGTTGTGCAAATACAGTGTCCTTACACACATTCAGATAGGTATGATCAGGGATGATGGATTTTGTTCAAAACAGTGATGTGATCTTTGTGTTCTACATCAAAGTTTATACTCAGATGCTGGACAGGCCTGGGTTTTATATCCTGATTGAGCAAATTACTTAACTTCAGAAAATCTTTGATTCCTCATCTCTAAAAGAATAATGGTATGCCCTTCTTCATCAGCCTACGACAAGGAATGAGATAACGTGTGTAAAATGCCACTGTAGAATCAATGTTCAGTACAGATAGAAATGGAGATGATTTTTTTCATTTGGCAAATGTATCTGCTGGGCCTGATACTCAAGCTTTGGTCTGATAATATGACTAAACCTGGACAGAATTTGAAACATTAAGGCACATCTTCACCAACTAGCAGAGTACAAGGAAGATAACCTTATATTACGTCCCCCATGAAAATTATTAGTGAGATGTTTTTTAATTTGTCATAGCTGCAGTCCTTGTCTTAGCACTCCTGGACTCCATGTTGGAGTAATATATATCCATCTGTTCAAATCATGGAAAACAACTCCCCCCACTTAAAAAAAATAGTTCTTATTTAATTCTGGGCTATTAAGCTAGTGCTGTACTTCATTCAATCAGTATCGCATCCTCAGAGGTAAAGTAGTATTTCCCAAACCAACATTGTTTTTCAATTAATGAAAATCAGTCAAGAACAGTTTAATTGAACGCTGTCACCAGCACCATAAATCATTGTGACTTCTCACTGTCATCACTCAGCTCCTGAAGACACCTTCTTGTGGAAGAATCTGGCACGATTTGTGGTAATATCCAAATGTTTAACTAGGGTAACATAATTGTCAAGTGTGTAATTGTGCTTTTCCTGCCTTTAGCATTCTCTCCAATTTGAAAACATCAGATATGACTACTGTAGAAAAATCTAACATTTAAATAATACTTACAGAATACGTTCTCTGCCAAGATAAAATCACTTCTTGAAGATTTTAATGTTCTGTGTGTCTGTGTCTTCCTGTATGTTCTTACTACATTTCAGATTTGGGAAGAAGGTGGGGTAGGTAGCCTGGCTTTATCTGTGCACTTGAGAATTACTAGGTGTGGAAATTGCTAGGTGTGGAGGATCTTTTGAAGGGAATATACTTGGTTTGCCACATGGATAATATTTTAAAATGAATTTTGACATATTCAATAGGCTTCATAACAACTGATTCGCATCTTAGAATACTTATACACTACAGTGACATCAGCTGTCTTATAAGGGATATCATATCAGAGCACAGACATGTTGACATCAAAGGAAGTGTTGAATTTGTATTGAAATTTCCTCTGTTTTTGTGATTCAACATAGGATAGTACTCCATAATTAAACTCACTAAATTGTCATTGTTATTTAACATTTATTTACTCTATTGCTTTAAAAATTGTCAAATTAATTTCTCTGCCAGTAGGGTAACTTGCTCCATCAGTATGCACTCATGAAATAGTCTGTCACATAGCCGATGATCATGTTAAGATACTGCAATATGTCATTGGAAAGGTACAATCAGTTAAATTCAATAGGGATTTCTATTTGAAAAGAGAACAATAGTTATCCCTGGGATAGAGATTCATCTGCAGTGATTAGCATTTACCATGCTATTTTACCAATATGGTCTTTGGGTTTCTTAAAACACAAGGAGCTCAAGATTATGCAAATTCCAAAAATGATTCATTGGTTCAAATCCTTACTCAGAAGTATATTTAGTCATTTAGAAATAATTTAGTATAATAATGTCATTTAATAGCATGGTTGTTTTTTCCTATGATCCTATATTTTTGACTGCTGAAGTGCTGTACAGAAAACATTTGAATGCATTTTAGACTGATCATCATGTTTTCTCTTCCATGAAGTGAAACAGAACCATGTCCCAAATTTCCCAACTCATTGAAAATTACAGTAATTATCCATTCTACATGGAATTTTGTGATTGCTTGCAGAAAGAAAGAAAGAAAGAAAGAAAGAAAGAAAGAAAGAGAGAAAGAAAGAAAGAAAACAACAACAACTTTTCAAGCCATAGATGCTTTTAGATGGCCTTCTACAGGCATTTCTCCAAGATGGAATAGCACAACAGGGGTGGGGGGTATCTGATTGATTACATTGGTTGCCAAAGACAATGGTTGTCTCTTTTGGTCACCTGGTCACCTCCAGGGAGGTTTGGAATATGGACAAAGCCTGGGGCTGCCCAGGTCTGAATCCTTTCTCTACACTGAGAATTGGTGTGACTTTGCAAGATATAGCCATTTTATACTTCAGTTTCTTCTTCTCTTACATGAACATAATACTAGTATAACCCTTGTCAGATTATTTTGAGGACTGAGTTTATATACCTCGTAAGTTTAGAACAATTTTTGACTCATAGTAAAAACTAAGGAAAGTTAGCCATTGTTATTTTAACTTCGGCTTATGTGAATTCATGTGTTGAACTTAAGGAACTTTAAGGTTTTTGATGATTCATTGAGCAAAAGAATTGTGTCAGAAGAACTGAAATGTTGTTCTAGTTTTCTAAATTAATGGAGGATTTGGATTCTGAAACTAATAGACTGTTAGTTTCTCTCTGAAAAATATTTGTGATTAAAATTGTAAAACAGATGGCTTTGGAGCACTGCAGAATAAAATGCTGTGGTCACTATCATAATGAGTTAATAAAAGCAAGTCATCTCAAAGTAGCCTAGTCTCATCTTCAGATAGAGTTATTAGATCGTTGGAGTAGGAGATATCTTATCTGAGCAGATGGATTATTTCATTATATATTTTGATTAAAATGAAGAAACATGAGTTTGACCAAATACAAGTATGGTTTCACAGGTAGAATACCACAAGAATGACTGTTATTCTCCAGAGGGTTATTTCATGCCTTAATAATGTACAGTTATTTTGCCCACCTTATTCAGTATTAATATCAGTGGTTTCCACATGAGAACCTGGATAACATGCCTATCATGTGAATGACCCACATTTTAGAGGGAGAGCTAGTGTTAACAATGGATATGTGTTTAAAAAAAGACAATTAGTAGGAGCAATGATTGAAATAAATGAAGTAACATTTAATAGGAATGTATGTAAAGTCATATGAAATTATTTTTAAAATATCCCAATGGTGTTCTAGAAATTACAGAAGTGTAGTTAAAGACAATATGAACCTTGAAACACAAATAATTTTTGTTTGTCATTATCAACTCTGGTTGATTGGATAAGTTTGACTTACACACCCACCACACTAAAGAGGAGTAGAAAGTAAAATAACTAGCACCCAATAGTGACATATTCTCTACCCTTGAACTCATAAGATCATGTGGGTGACAAACCTGTGAGGTTGAACAGTACAGCATATAAATGCTATAGTGGAGTAAACATAGATATCTTGGCTGGGTTTGCTCATTCATCTGTGTTTCTTGATCTTGCTCCACAGCAAGGACATTTAATACCCAAAGAGGGACAGTGAATGACCCACAAAGAAGATGTGGTTTAGCTAAGAGGATTAGGTGTTTTCAAAGTGAGGGTAAGACAATGGTATTCCACACTGATAAACTTTGGAAAGGTCTAGGGATGTGAGCATATGATAGTTCCTAGAATTGTTAAATACAGTAGTCTGTAAATGAACAGAAAGTGAGGTAGAGGCTATTGAGTTATATTCATAATCGCTTTTAGATGGCTGGAATTTTCAAAGTGAATTATGTATATTAATTCATACAATTTTTGTTTTATCTGTTAGTTTTTCCTATATAACAAATAAGCCCAGAACTTAGTGGCTTAAAAAAATCATTTACTTGCTTAGGCATCTAGGAATTAGCAGGGTAATTAATCTCATATGGGTACCAGTCAAACTTGCATCTTCCTGGCTAGACTTGCTCATGTCTGTTCACCTACTCTGGATGAGCTAAGGTGACTTCACTTGTGTGCCGGACAGTTTTTGTTTGTTTGTTTGTTTTTTGTTTTGTAGAGGGCTGGGGCAATGGAGATGACTGGCCATATGATTCTGGTCATTCAGGGGGTATAGATATATATTAAAGCTATAATGGTTTACAAAAATGACTATACACATACACACACACTGTGTACAGCCATTTTTGTAAACCATTATAGCTTTAAAATTCTCAGTGAGGTAGGTGCTGTTATTGCCAACCCGTTTTCTCTGAAGTGTAGAGAGATTTGTTAACCTGTTTAGGAATATAAAGCTAGAAAGTATGACGGACTTGGGATTTTGCAGTCAAACAATCTGCTCTGGAGTTTGACTCTGCCTAGCTGTGTTCTGCTGGCTCCTAAGGTGAGAGGACAAATAGATAAAGATCTTGACAATCATTGTATACTATTGGGGAAAATTGGAGTTTTATCCTGAGGGCATTGAAGAGGTATTGAAGCCTGGTGATCAGCAGATATACATGAGCAATTTTGAAACTTAGATGAGTTGGGCTGTATGATGGAGAATGGATTATATCAGGGAAGACTGGAAATATGATGAACAATGAAGCAGTCCATACATTAACCGAATAGTGTACTGAAGAAGCCTCACCTAAGATAGTGGCAGTTGACTAGTTCCATAGTTTTAAGTTAAGGCAATACCATGTTAAAAAGCTTTCATATAAATGTGACAATATTAACTGGATATTAGCAACTTAGACAATCTAGAATTGTATTTAGCACATTTAGGGAAGTACAGTCACTTCATTTGTTAGTCAATAATGAGTAATGAAGGCAGAAGATGTTAATTGATATAAATAAATGGTTAGGATTGACAATGGAGGTGTGAAAGGGACTTTAATGAATATATTTGCTAATTGGTCTTGTAAAAATGCCAGTCCCCATCTGTCTCTAGAAGTGAAATGTATAGATGGTACTTACTCAGTGAACACAGAACTCCTTTGTGATTGTCCATCTGCTAAACAAATTCAAGGTGTGAAAATATATTCTTAAAGAATACTGACTTACTCAGCATCTTAGAAAATCAGAAACACCATCTGAGATATATAAAAAACAAAAAGGGGCTTTTGTCATTTTACAGTTTAGTGGTTTTGAAGCTTTTGATTTTGGGGATGGTTCACCCGAGCCAGAATGCAAACGAGCCCAAGTTTAATCAAAAGCATGATTCTTTAAGCTAAGCTTTTATCCAGCCTGCATTTCTGTGTAGTAAGTGAGGTACAGATCAGGCAAAAACTGTGTAGATCAGTTTTCTTCATTGCTTATATCACTTTGCATTTTCAGGAAATAAACTGTCAGATGGGTTGGCAATATTAGAGGCCACCAGAGGACATTCATTTAATCACTGAGCACAACCATGACAGCCAAGAGCCAATATTTGAAAGAAATGAAGTCATTTCAGCACAAAATAAATTTTCTGAGCTTCAGAGGATAAGCTAACATCTCAACTTAAAGTGAGAGAATCCCAGGTCTTCTGAAACTCCTTAGACAACATATATTTCAATATCTCCATTTTATGGATAAATTATTGAGGCTTGGAACAGTTAAATGATTTTCCAAGGTTATATTGCTAATTAGTACCTGAGTTATGGAAATAACCCAACTTTCTAGTTCCTGCCCAGTGCATCTTCCATCCTTATTTGCTATTTCAGTAGCCCATAACAGTTATGATTAATTTACCCCAAGTATTATCTGTCTTAAGAAGATTGGTATTCCTGTTATACTAATATAAGAATTCTGTCTATTCACTAACATTTTTTTTTCAGAATTAAGTGGGTTCTATAAATTTTCTTTGTTATGTTTGTACTGCAGATTGAATCCAGGGACATTTTACTTCTAAGATGCATCCCCATTCCTTTTTATTTTTTATTTTGCAAAAGTCTTGCCAAGTTGCTAAGGGTCTCACTAAGTTGCTGAGACTAATATTGAACCTGTGATCCACTGTCTGACTCTCCCGAGCACTGGGATTACAGCCTTGAATTTTAAAAAAGGTTGCTTAGATCATTCTGGTCCCATGCTAATAAATAGCAATAGTCCCGGGTCACAAAGGGTATTATGACATTATCTTGGTAAGTTTTTCATGGTTCAAGGTGTAATTCTTAACAGTCCAAAAATTTTACCAGTATATCAGGATGTGCTCAACTAAGAGTGCTAAATTACATTAACTAAATTTAAAAGATACCAAAAGGTAGCAGAATGATCATCAATTTACAATGGAGAATTTTACCATCTGTCAACGTAGGACGATTATTATTGATCTATTGTGTACACTCTCTTCTGCCTCCACTGACCTGGGAAGCCAGGTTGCTGGGTGAATTCAGAGCACTGGTTGTAGGAACATTATTTAAGGTTCTCCAGAGAGCCATAGCCAATAGGCTATAGATGTAGAAATACATGAAGGGGGGATTTATTAGGGGAATTGGCTCATGCAAATATGGAGGCTGAAAACACCCCCTTTAGGATATCTACTACTGATACTGGGATGCCAGTAGAATGGCTCAGACAAGCCCCAAAGTTCAGAACCAGAGAAGACAATGGTGTGAATCTCAGAAAGAAAGATGTAGAAGGCCTGAGAATCATGCAGAGCCTTGGTATGGGCACTGGAGTTCAAAGTCCAAGGAATATGGAATTATAATGTCCAAGGGTAAGCCGGGAGTGGTGGTGCACGGTTGTAATCCCAGCATTCCGGAGGCTGAGACCGGAGGATCCGGGTTCACGGCCAGCCTCAGCTACCTAGTGAGGCACTCCGCAACTTAGTGAGACTCGGTTTCAAAATAAAGAATAAAAAATAGGGCTGGGGGCGTAGCTCGGAGGTAGAATGCCCCTGAGTTCAATCCCCAGTACCGCAAAAAAAAAAAAAAAAAAAAAATGTCCAAGGGTGAAAAAGAATTTCAGCTCCAGGAGGGGGGGGGGGGAATGACATCAGCTTTCTTCTGCCTATTTTCTCTCTGTGTCTCCAGCTGATTGGCTAGTATGTGGGGCAGATCTTCCCTAACCACTTCTCCTACTCACTCATAGGCCAGTCTCCTCTGGAAATGCCCTGAGAGACCCACCCAGGAGGAATGCTTTCCCAGTCCTCTAGGAGTTCCTTAATTCAGTCAAGTTGCTATCTGCAAAGAACTGTCACAGTCGGCATTAATTTCAAGCATTTCATGGTTACAGGCTGATACTGCTCTTTTTGCCCATTCTCACTGTAAAGCTGACATTTGCTGGAACAAGACTGATTCTTGGTGTATATAATATACTTATTATCAGTGTGAAGAGAGCATTGCTTATCCTTGTTCTAATAACTGATTTATTAAAATCTATTTTGACTGTCCTTTTATGATGTCCCCCCTTCCAAACTGTATGTTAATACTTTAAGTCTTATCAGGTATAAGAGATAGCCTTCCTCTAAAAAGGAGCTTGGTATGTCTCTGCTTTGATATTACTATTCATCTGTCAACAAACAACCTAATATTCTTCTCAGTTCTCTAGAGATACTATACCACCTCACTCTCCTTTCCATGTGTTGCCTCCAACCTTATACAGGTTGGAGTCCAAATCCTATATCAGTGTCAGAGTACTTTGACATTGGTTTGATAGGGTATAAGGTCTTCCTGGTGCTCAGTAGATACATGAATATATGATTCCTAAATGAATAAAATGCATGAATCCCTAAGCTTGGAAGGGCAGACATGGCTGAGTTTGCAACTGATTTCACTTCTTACCAAATGAGTGATGGGGATGGGGAAGGGGTCTTTGCCACAGATTCTATTTTATCATCTGTAACATTTTAGTGACACCTGCTTCCCCCTTTTTATTGGTGCATTATGGTTATACATAGTACTTGGACTCATTGTTACATATCTATACATGCTCCTACATAATTTGGTCAATACCATTTACTAGTCCTACTCCCTCCTTTTTTTCCTCCCTCTCCATGGTTCCACTCCTTTCCTCAACTGCTCTGCCTTCTATTTTTATCCCCTTTCATTTCTTTCTCTTTTCTCTCTAGTTTCCACAGTCAAAAGAAAATATAGGACCCTTGACTTTTTGAGTCTGGCTTATTTCTCTTAACATAATAAGCTCCCTAGTTCCATTCATTTTCCTGCAGATGAAATAATTGTATTCTTGTTTATGGCTGAATACAAGTCCAATGTGTGCATATTATAACATTTTCTTTACACATCTGTTGATAGACGTCTAGGTTGGTTGTTGTGAATTGCGCTGCTATAAACATGGGTATGCATGTATCACCAGAGTATTATGACTTTAATTCTTTTGGGAAGATATCATGGAGTAGTATAGCTGAGTCATATGGTGCTTCCATTCTTAGTATTTCGAGGAGCCTCCATGCTGATTTCTATAGTCGTTATCCTTATTTACAATCCCAGCAACAGTGGTGATACCTGCATTTTATTTAGATTAAATGCAGTTCTGCCTGTTTAATGCCTACCAATATGACTACCACATACTAGATGTTCAGTAATTGTTTTTTTCCACCTGAGAAATACAGAATGGTGACATAAAAAGACCAAGAAAGTGACTTCTATTGATAAATATTTTCCTAAGCACAGTCAAAACAGCCTGAACACATGTTGGGCTTTGTCCCAAGGTAGCATGTGTTCAGTCAGAACAAAAAATTTATCCAGAGAATTTTAGATCACTAAACTAACTACAAATATGTGGCATCCAGAATTAGATGTATCTTGACTATTCATAATATATCTGAATGTATTTCCTTATAATGAACAAAATTAGTACTAAGGTATAACAAAACCTGCCACACTGCTTAGAATCTTAGAGAAGGACCTCACTGGAATTCTTCCAAACAGCAACCATCTCTATTCTTCTCTCAGGTATTTAGAAAAAGAAAGGATTCTATGATTGCCCATGGTAGTGTTTCATAATCATATATTGTCTATGAGTGATATATGAAGCTGACAGGGCTTCTTTGAGCTCAGCTGCTCCAGTATGGTGGTAAAGCCTGGATTTTCACTTTGTATTAGCTGCAAAACCACATCCTAGTCTTCTATTAAAATATACTCTTCAGGCCAACTTAGATTTATTTAATAAACTCGAACATATTTTCTTCCACTCCCCCACCCCCACTGGCCTTGACATCCCAACCTCCTACAGTTTCAAACTACATTTTAAAATTGTTGCTCTACTTGTTAGGAATAGATTACATTTTGCTTTTATTGTTGGTGAAGACTCAGCCAAAAACCTTTAAGGGTAATTTGTGAGACCATCTGAAACCGTGATCAGTGTGCACTTATATAAAGGTTGACTTAATAGAATTGTCTGCTTCCCTATGATGTCGTTGGCTTTTGTCTCCCCAGATGTCAAGATTTCTTGACTGCATTTCAGTCAAGTCTGCTACCATCCCTTAGTTTCCATGAGCTGCTGCCCCTACCCTTTTTTTTTTTTTTTTTTTTTGCGGTACTAATTGAACTCAGGGGCATTCTACCTCCAGGCTAGATTTCCAGCTCTGTTTTTTATTCAATAAATAATTTATAAAAATAAATTGAAACAGGGTCTCATTAAGTTGTGGAAGACCTCACTGAATAGCTGAGGCTGTCTGTGAACCCAGATCCTCCAGTCTCACCCTCTCAAGTACCATACCCAGTCACCCTTTTCTTTTAAAATGGTGAACTAAGAGAATCACCAGACTGAGATACCTTGATTTCAATTCTTCTATAGAGGAAGCTATAAAGGAACAAGACTATATTCTGGCCATTAGCTTCTAATGTAGTTGAGACTTTGTAAATGCAATATGGCCCTCCACTACTGTCATATTCTGTTGGGTAATATCAGTTGCACTTAGGGACAAGGCAGGGACTACATACTCCTTGCACTACAACCTTCTTTTGAGCAATGGGCTATAATGATAGTAGGTCCTACACAAAATTTTGTTAAACACTCATACATTTGGTAGCAAGCTACCAAAAGCTATCATAAAACCTGGTTGTGAGCTCACTTAGGACCTCGTTCTATCCTTATGATTAGACAAGCTTCAGACATTGAAGATATTTGTAGCAGATTAAATGATATAGTGAGAAAAGGACCAGGAAACTGTACAAAGGCAGAGGGGGCCATTGTATTCCTTGAGATTGGAGGGCATTCTGAGGTTAGGGCTTGCTTTCTGTGTCTTGTGCATCTCACAGTTCACAGTCTCATGCTAATTAACAGACTTGTGATGCAAATTTTTAGAAAGGCTTTTGAACTGCTAAGTGGCTATCTTTAATCCCCATCCTGAAGTCAGGAAACTGAAACATAGGACATCTGCTTCCCAGCTTTGCTGTGAGGAGTGCAAGAACCTTTTTTCGAGATGATCATCCCAGGTGCCTTTATATAGTAGATGTTAGTTTTTATCAGTATCTACATAAATAAGGGAAAGGTCTTAAGAGGAAAAACAATTGTAATGAATACCATGAAAGAAGTGCACAATATCACTATGCAAGCTGATCTGATGTTAACAGTCTTATTGCATAGTTTTAAGTAAAACATAAAATTTCAAATTAATGAGAACTAGATAATTTCTTTTTTTTTGCGGTACTGGGGATTGAACTCAGGGGCATTCTACCTTTGAGCTATACCCCTAGCCCTATTTTTTATTCTTTATTTTGAAACCAAGTCTCACTAGGTTGCGGAGTGCCTCACTAGGTGGCTGAGGCTGGCCGCGAACCCGAATCCTCTGGTCTCAGCCTCCCGAATGCTGGGATTACAAGCGTGCGCCACCATGCCCAGCTTAGATAATTTCATGAGTGACAAATCTATGGATGGCTATAGGCATTCAAGGACATCTTTCTAACCACTCAAAATGACATCAAGCCAGTGACCCATGTTTTTCCACCAACCCCCCCTCCCTCCCTCGACACACACACACTGTATCATCAGTAGGGTGTTTTCTTCCGGAATCATCTATGAGCTTGTTTACTGGATAGAATTATGTTTTGTATGAAAAATCCAATGCATAGAGACATATACCAAATCTCTTGGATTTTTAGTCACCACTTGGATTTCATTTAATTTCATTATATTATAATTAAATGAATATATTCAATATATAGATAGATGTGATATTTACCTCTAACCTATTATAAATACAAACAAAATATTAATCTGTATATATAAAAATAGGGAGGTAGTTTAATTGAAGAGTGTATTTATTCAGTCAAGGATTTCTTTCTTTTTTTTTTTTTGTGGTACTGAGGATTGAACTCAGGGGCATTCTACCTCCGAGCTATACCCCCCAGCCCTATTTTCTTTATACTTTATTTTGAAACTGGGTCTCAATAAGTTGTGGAGTGCCTCACTAGGTAGCTGACGCTAGCCAGGAACCAGGATCCTCCAGTCTTAGCCTCTCAAATGCTGGGATTACAAACGTGTGCCACTGCACCCAGGTAAGGATTTCTTATTTTAAAGGTGACATATATTTATTACTTGCATTTCTCTGACATGCTAAATCCCAAAGATTTACTGGATCTTACTTGTTATATAAATAATTGAAAAGAAATATGGTTCTTTTTCTTCCTTTTTTTATGCTTTAAATTAGAAAATAATGTTTCTTCTGCAAAAGTAGCTCCTGTATTGACAATGAAAGAACACATGTACATCTTCATTTTACGTATCTCCTTCTTGGGATTGCCATGTGCTTTGCATACATCCTTTTTACCTGTGGTCTTCCATTCACCGTTCCAATCTGCTTTGGTCACATTTTCTGATTTCTCTAGGGTGCTAAATGAAACTGCATTTATCCCCTCTTCAGTCCTGCCTACTGAGAGGATATCATAGCTAAGTGAATGGGGAATAAGTGTATGCAGAAGTCCCTCATTTGTAATGCGAGTTGTGTCTGCCTCTTTAAATAAAGTAAAGGTTAATATCTTGATTTCCTATTTATAGGTAACTTAATGCTTCTAATTTTTCCTAATCATGGCACAAGGTTTTGGCTCAGTACCTCCTATTTCTCAAATGATCTTTCTAAATGGTTATAATTATTTAATGAGTTTACTACCCTCTGAAGAGGCTGGATTGACAGGTTTAAAGAGACAAATCACACAGAACTTTTTTTCTTTTGGCCACATAATATCTAGTTATAGCAGCAAGCTCTTCCATTAAGCAAAGCTGTATTTCTTGATATATTTTTAAGCCTTTTTTGTTCGGGCCGAGGCTTTTCTGCTCTGGTGATCCAGTTTTAACAGTAGAGCAGATATGACCTTCATGTATATCAGAATGGAATCAGGCCATATTTTAGCTTAAAGGCAAAATAATATTACCAATCAGAGGAGGTAGATATTAATTTATTATATCATTTCCATTTTTGATTTAGAAAAAAATACCATTTTCCTTTTTCTACTTCCCTTTTTTTATATAATTTAACCTGAAAAGTCTCTTTTCAAGCTATTATGAGCCCTGGAACATTATGAAGTAATTAGGACTGATATTTATCTCTAATGTAGTTCATATCTTCTAGAAAGCAGTGGACTACTTGTCTGGTATCTATGCTTTTGTTGAGTCTACTTCACATACCCTTTCCTTTGAGTCACTTATCCTCTACAGAGTGCAGGGCATCATCTTCAATGAGTTGTGAAAGGACCTGCCTACCTTTTCATCCATCTTAACTAGTTTTGAAAAAATATAATGAAAAGTATACATTTCTTCCAAGGAGAAGTGAGTTTGAGGGTTCATTCATTTATTCAGCAATCGTCATGTGAATAGCCATTTGTGCCAGACATTGTGTTAGGCAATGAAAATGTTACTACTGAATCCAAACACATATATGGTACTAATGTATATGGACAAATATTATTACACATGTTAATTGATGTTTATTTAGGTACTTATAACCATATGGGGCATGTTTTAGTGATGAGTAACTTGAACAGCAAATTACTTGCCAAGGGTGCTAAGTGTTGGGCCTGAATCTCCATCTGAGCAGTATCCATGCATAATCCATCCTATTAAATTCTACAACCATTCCCTACTTATGCAAAGATGATTGACAGCAAAGTCATTGTTGCACAAAAGTTCTGGGCAGACATTAAAAAAAAATAATAATAAGGCAACATCAATGGTGAGGAGCAAGACGCAGTGGTGCATACCTTTAATCCCAGTTCTTGGGAGGACAAAGCAGGAGAATTACAAATTTGAGGCCAGCCTCAGCAATTTAATAAGATCTTTAGTTAGTGAGACCCTGTTTCAAAAAATAAAATAAAGAATAATGGTGGGTCTTTCTGTCATCTGTTCATAAATGGGTTAAATTTAAATGGGTATGTATAGAGAACATACTCTGTGCTATCATGCGAGACCCTGAAAAAACAAAGAATAATAAAAGTCCTTTTCCAATTTTATTTGCAATTTAGATCATCATCACATCATTTCCATCTTTGTGTTTTAAATAATTTGAAATAGGTAATGCAGGCATTAAACAAATATTTAATAAATTCCAAAATGCCATACAAATATTAGGTTTATTTTTATTATAACTTGTTTTATTGAACTACTTTTATGTGAACCTTCTACTACTTGCTAATTACTTTTATGTTTCTTCTTAATGATTAAACTTGGTGTTTGTACTAACTGAGTAAAAGACATAGTCAATGAAAATTTCAAACTGATATTCGGTATGACAATGTTACTAAATGAAAGTGAATATTATATAGTAAAGCTGCAAATTTAGTTGGATTTTTCAATCAAATGAGCTACTTGCTTGTTACAGAAAATGAAAAATAATTAGTTCTCTAAAGCTGAAAAAGTCAACCTGCACCTGTCCCAGGACAGCTTGAAGCTAGCTTACTTCTCTCAAGACTATTGACCTGTTTTGTTGTTGTTTTTTCCTGGCATTGATATGAAAAAGAGGAATGAGAAAGGATCAGTATGGCAGGTATTTGCCAGGAACTGTGCTGAGCAATGCCACTAGTCACCTCCGTGCAGATGCATCTGAAATAGTAAGAGTTCTCAAAGTAGAGGTAGGCCTTGAAGAAACTGAAGATTCCAAATGAAGTGAGCTATACTCAGCCAACAAAAAGCTGAACTTGAGAGTAGACTCATAGATAGGGGCCCTGGAAATCAGTAGGGAAATGGCAAAACTGGAACTGATGGTTAACTAGTTACCTTTCATTACTGATCTTTAAAATGCTACATTAAGAAGTAAAGGTCAAGGATGACAATGATTTTTTTCTGGTTATTATTTTACAAGATACTTACCTTGATAATGCTCCTTAAATGTTTCTAGGTGAAAATTGTAAGACCAACAGTGAATATGACAAGGATCACAAATGGTTTTGTAAAAAAGGTAGTAGAAGGGCCAGGCCAAGAAGAACCCGGAGAGAAATGAGGTTAGTAAAGATCGAAGAACAGTGGGGCAGGCAGGTGGAGGTAAAAGGAGAAGGGGGCAGAGTCCGTTGAGTGATCAGGCGTTGACCATATGAATCCACAAAGGAGCATGGAGTCCATTAGAAACAGAGTCAGTATCAGAAGATTGATGGTTCTGTACAATGTCCTGAACATCCCTGAGGCAATATATGCCATTCTGGGAAACATGTTAAAAATAGAACCAACTAGAACATGTTCAATGGAGGGATCCCAATAGCTTCAAAAAAATTGAAACCAAGAGACCATTTATAGAAGGCACAACATCCCTGCACACATCTGAGGCTGGTTTTCCTTTGGAGGAAGGGAAAATGGAAAGTGAAGGAACATTTACCTAATGCCCCTTATGTTCTCAGCCCTGTAAAAGTTACTGAAAGACTATACAGCCAGGTGTGGTGGCGCACGCTTGTAATCCCAGCATTCGGGAGGTTGAGACCGGAGGATCCCGGTGCGCGGCCAGCCTCAGCTACCTAGTGAGGCACTCCGCAACTTAGTGAGACTTGGTTTCAAAATAAAGAATAAAAAATAGGGCTGGGGGTGTAGCTTTGAGGTAGAATGCCCCTGAGTTCAATCCCCAATACCGCAAAAAAAAAAAAAAAAAGTTACTGAAAGACTAAAATTAATCTTCACCAAAATAATCCTGGTCTCATGAATAATCCTAGACTGAGCTTCACCATGAAGAGGCACATCAGAAGTTGAATAGAGAAATTGAAGGCAGGCAGAGAATGGAGGAGTCAAAGCCAAATGGTCAGAAACCAGAAGATATATTTTCAAAGGCAAAGTAGAGATGAGCCAACTGGTAGTAAGGAGGCAAAATATTAAGATCCCCAGGAGCTCAATGAGCAGGGCATCAAGTGGAAAAGACACAAAGTACATAACATGGGTATCACAAGAATACTGATCCAGAGGTGAAGTTCGACAAAGGTATGCATCCCCAGGGAGTGTGGGCCACATGGAAGGTGTGTGTACATCATAGGGATCAGGGATGATGGCAAGGACTTAATTGGTAAGAGAAGGGCAAATCGCAGAAGCAACAGCATCTTTTACTGGTTTTAAGCTTTATCCATGATAGAGTTGTAATGAGCATTACCCCCAACTGGATTGACTTGCTGGGGAGACATTTGTCTGAATTAGTGGGAATGGTCAACCATGTATTTCTAAGAAGATGAGGCACCCAGGGTGCAGTATGTTAGCACCTTGGCAGGAAGATTTACAGGAGGAACCTGTTATAATTAGATACCCACTGAGTTCTACAACATGTATTTTCTAGAACATGTTTCCCAAAGGATACTATGATTATGAACATAAAGCTCACTGCCTTGTAGCTATGTAAATCATATAAGTTAATTCTTACAAGGACTGAATGGCCTTTCCAAATGATTATAGTGATGCTGTTTGCTTTGGAGTGTTTTCTCCCTGTCTTCTTAACACATTGTGTATTTGCTGACCTGTGCCTAAGGCTTGTCTCAGTTCATCCCAACATCCCAAGATCTAAGAGAATTCTTGGCTTAGGAAAAATGTCATCTAGTCTGTATGTGTCAGGTAGACCACTGCCTTAGTCCAGGCTTGTGTGACCACATGGTAGGCTTGGCAGTGCCCCTCTGCTGGGCAAGTGTCTGAACTGTTTTCTTCATTTGTACCTTCACTGTACAAATGTCTCCTTTGAACAAGACACTTCTCTGTTGAAGAGGAAACCTGGGAAGTTGATCCCTAAACAGCCCATTTGACTGTGGCTGCTCTTTTTGAATCTGGTGCAGTAGGCAGCTGGAGAGCTGACTCTCTTCCGGTCCATGATGATGGATTGAAAGTGACAGCCGGAGTTATAGTTTTGAGCTCTCAGCTGGCCAGTTGATTTCACAAGTACAATGTTGCAAGAGTCATTTATCAGAAGTGTGAACCCAGAGATTTTAGATGCTTGAGGTGACAATAGTTAGACACACTACTTAGAGAAATGACTTACAGAAGATTAGGATAAGATCTTTGATAGATGATAGTCTATCTTTGTAATTAGGAAATTGGGGTAAAGAAAGGTCTCCACAGATATTTCTCTTACTTAAATGCCAAGATGGTTTCATTCTTTTGACTGAAATAAACTAGCAGAGGTTTGTGTAACCCCCTTCACCATCCCCAAGACTTAGTTGATGAGGTGATTATACAATATATATGTATGTGTTTATAGAGGAGTTTAAAATCCAGAAAAAAGGTATCCTAGAAATGTCTTTTAGCAAAGATTTATTTATTTATTTTTGGCCTAATGATGCATTAGTGGTGTTTGATAATTCCTTTGAAAAAAACATTGGGCTAAATTCTTATCACTGGCTGTAAAGTCCACAGCCATTGTGCTCTTTAGATAGTGAACAGTTCCACCCTGCACTGGAAATTAACACCCATTCATTTTTGATGGCACTATTAGCATATTTATTGTCAAATCTAAATGTTGGCTTTCAGAAGACTTGACATTCATTTTCAGGTAGGGACCTAGGCTCAATTTTGTACTTTATGAACAAATAATTCACAGGCATAGGCTCAAACTCATTTTCCCCCACTATAATAATTATCTAAATTATACTTCAAAACATTTTTATAAACTTTAGTTAGTATCATGTCTTCAGATGGCACATAGAAGTCCCCAAGGCAGAGGAGACTTGAGTTTGAGAGAATTTTAAAACAGCAGCTCAACCATCACATCTAAACTTAATAAAGTTAGATTGGCCCGAAGTGCAAACTGTTCCTTCCAAGCCAGACTATCAGGAGCTGTGTCTCTGAGGCCACAGGAGTATCGTTCAGCATATTATCACAGCAGTATACTATTTCCTTCATAAGACATTTTGGAAGTAGTCTATTTTTGTTTCTTTTCCAAACAAACACACATAAATTATTACTCTCTCCCTCTCTCTCTCTCTTCCTCTCACTTTCATCTCCCTGCTTTAAAACACATTCTTCTACATCACTTTCTAATCACAGTCATGTTTTCTCAGATCCCAGAGAATGTGTTTGTGGCATCTTTTTCTCCATTAAAGAAAAATGTTTTTTGATCAGTTTTTAAAAATATTTCACATGTGGAAGATCCTCTAGCCATCACTTTATGACATCCACAAAGTAGATATTATTTCTCCCTTGTACAGGAAATTGTGTTCAGAGAGGTTACATAAGGTACTCAAAGTCAGAGCCAAAATTTGACTTTTAAATTGTCCATATCTTAAGTCCTATTTTTTATACCATGCTATAGTCTCTAGATCTTATACTCTTTTTTGTTATGTCATAGAAGATTTCATATTTCTTATTTAAAAAGAGAAATAGATATCTTTTGGCATTTGAAAGTAATGTAAATAGAGAATATTTCTAATTTCCTGCTTTTTATGGGACTGGATTATATCTGGAAAAAAAGGCTAGGAAATTAGACATCAATTCTGAAAGCAATAAATTAGAGTTTTAATGAGACCAGAAAATAGACAAATAACCAGAAAAATGCTGAGCTCTGTTACTATTTTGTGTTCCTGTCTAAAGCCTGGTTCATTATTTCCGCTGTCTTATATTTCCTCCTCTTGGACTACTTGTGTATTAGGCCATGACTACATTTTCAATGAAGATAAACCAGTAAAGAAAACATACAACAATAAAAAAAGTCCCTGGGTGACCTCACCCTGAGCAGAATCAATGACCTCAGCCTCTTCTCTACCATAGTCTGCTCATGTACCTTTTGTGTTGTGTGGAACTGATTCTGTCACTAGTCATAGCTTCTCTTCTTGTCTTGGAACTTCTCTTCTTGACTTGGAACTTCTAGTGTTCCAGCATGTAGGACCAATGCTTTATTACTGTAATAATAATAATAATAATAATAATAATAATAATAATAATAATAAAAAATAATAATAACAACAACAACAATGATAGCTAACAGGAATCCTGACAGGTTCTGAGCTGAGCACTTCAGTAGCATGATCTTATTTAAACCTCACAAAGATTGAGAGGTAGGCATACCATACTGATTGTTTAGATTCAAAGGGGATAAACTAAAAACACTGGAAAATTTAATATCTTATCTGAGGCTATACAATTGCTAAATAATTTGTCCAAAGTCACAGAGATAGAAAGTGATGAAGTTGAATTCAAACTTCTGTGACTATTCATATGCCTACTACTTAACTCTAGTTTATGGTCTATATTCCATTATCTAGTACAATAATGATCACACAAAAATTGCTCAATAAATGCTTCTTGGAATGAAAAATAAGAGGCTGTATTCTACTGTAACAACACTAGATTATAATTCTGTCTTCTAGTTATATTTACACTACCTTTGTCTTTCTCACTTTGATAATTGATGTGACATTTCTAGATTCCATTTTCTTCATCTGTATAATGAAGGGGAAAGTGTTAAATGAGCTCTGCAGTCTCTTCTAAACTCTGACTAATAAAGTCAGAAGTGGTGACTAGAAAAATAATCTGAAGCTGCTGGCGGCTGCACCACAACTATTGGGCAAATTGCTATTGCATTATTCCAGCGGATCTTCAGTTCTGCCATAGTGGTATAATTCCATTTAGATCCAATCTAGATACGTTTTTGTCAGGCTTCTATCATTTTTCAGAATGTTTAAAAAACAAAATGCATTTAGGCTTCTCACCCCGAGTTTGGAAATCTGAAATATACATAAGATGATATGAACGAAACTGACTTTTATTACCATATAGCAGTGTAGCTGGGAGCTACCATTAAAAAAAAAAAAAAAAAAAAAAAAAAAAGAACTATAAAATTGAATTTGATATGAGCCATGACAGGCCTCCTTAATGCGTAGATGCTTTGGCTTTCAACTATATTCTTTCATTGTATTATATAAAATGTGGATAAAGTGATAAGTGAGTTTAAAAATTATTGTGTAAGTGAAGTGCACCATCGCATCCTCAAGCATTGTGCCCCAGGGACACCAAAAAATGGAACGCAGCCTCATTTTCTTTCTTGTAAGTGCTTTCCAGGGCTGTGTGGGGTTGCAATGGATGGGTTTATTTGTTGTTTGCTAACTTAAAATAATCTTAGTCTGATTCTTTATTTTATGTTGTTTTGAGGAATTGTGAGTCAAAAGGGTAACTTTTTTGAAAGGCATAAATACAATCAGAAATATTGAGAAAGAGAAGAGACAAAGAAGTAGAGAAAAAGATGAGAGAGACAGAGGGGAAGATTAATTTGCAAGCCTGTATAGACACTTGAAGCAGTCTAAAGGCTGTTAGGCTTGCTTTAAGTCCAATGATCCAGTAAAAAGTAAAACAGAGGAGTTGGTAGTTGGCAGTCTTCTATCATGGTTTATGGCCCCTGAAAGCTGACACTGTTGCCCGGGAGCCTCAGTGGAGGGGGAGGGGGTGATGCGGTCTAGCTCTCTGCTTGGCTCTGTGAACATGGTGGACTGCTGAAATTGTGCAAGCAGCTTTGCCTGCCAGATTTCAAGAGGATGTTCTAAAGACTGAGGAAGGAGGCAGAACTGTGGCCATTTGCCTTAGCCTAATCTCCTGTATCATTGGCCCTACTGGGTCAATGTTAACCAGAATGGAAGTAATGTAAATCTGCATTATGAGTCTTTAGTTGTGTTAGTTAGCTTATATCACTGTGACAAAATGCCTTATGTAAATACATATTAGGAAGGAAGTTTTATTTTGGATCATGGTTTCAGAAGTTTCAGTCCATGGTGGGTTAGCTCTGCTTCTTTTGGGTCTGTGGTGAAGCAGAGCATTATTGGAGATCATGTGGTGATACAGAGCTGCTCACCTGCTGGTCCTGGAACAAAAGGCAGACAGGAAATGGTGTCTCAATATTCCTGTCAAGGACATGCCCCCAATGATCAAACATCCACCCAGTAGGACCTACTTCATGAAGGTCCCAGCATCTGTCAGTAGTTCCACAGGCTGGGGACCAAATCTTAAATGTATGACTATTGAGGGACATTCCATAGCAATAGACTGACACCGGCAAATCATTTTAATGTTTATTTTTCATTTTGAACAAGTTCTCATGAAGAATCAAAAGTGAACTGGACAAAGTCTGCCTGATAGAATAAGGGAAGAACAGGGCTTGGTGACAACCAGACATCCTGCCTCTGTCACCACAGACAGAAAGACAGTTGCCAGCTACTTTTTCTACCACTCTGTTTCTTGTGTGGAGAAGGGAAAAAGTTTCCTTTGTTGAGCTTTTGGCAGACCTGGTGAGTTCACACAGGAAGCTTAGTTTTAGCCCACAGCATGCATTCAGTTATCTGGTAGTCTTTATTATGATTTTGATTTTGCTTGTGTTCTCTCTTGCCTGATAGTAGTAAACACTTTCTTATATAAAGATAACTTACCTTGGACCACCCAGGATGTTATCACGACTAGAATGCCTTGACAGGGTCTTTGTGTTGAGGCATAAAAGTATACTTTTTTAGATCCAGGCCTAAACATGCTAACATTTGGGTCAACATGATGCTAGAATTGCAGTTGCTGAGCAATTTCTTACAAATAATGTTTGTTATAGGTTTGGTTTCCAGTTAGTGGGTTCAATCTTTGAATATTTTAGATGCTTTTACTATTCAGCTGTAATGTAGTGGAGTAATTTATTGAAAGCTCACTTACATGGTTCTTCGTGTAATATTCTCAAACACAAATCTACCAGGTATAGTAAGGATTGTGGCAGTAGCAGCAATAGAAACCATGAGGAAATGCCTTTATTTTTTAGTATTACCTTGTGAAATGTGGTTTGAAAGGAAGTGACTTTACTGTTTAATTTAGATAACTCTTTTGTTTTTATTTCTATACTTAAATGCATAAATTCTGATGGTCAGAGTTTTATTGTTAAGTTTCATTAAGACAAAATGTTGATTACTGGGAAATTATTCAAATTAACCCTCCATCAGGTAGGAACAGAGCAGTCATGGTTAAAACAAAGCAAAGTTCTAGACATTTCCTTTCTGGGCCAACAAATTTGGCAGTTGGGCCACATCTGATCAGTGCTAAATGCTCACCTCAATCCACTTACTTTAACCGCAATGAGTTTGGGAGGAGGGGGTGGGCCTAGGCAAAGTTCTGGGGATTTGGGTGCTGAGGACCAAGATAAGAAAGTCTAGGTCCTCACCCCAGCATGAATTGGGGTGGACATAGATACTTTTCAGAACTTAAGTCTTGATTATGCTTCTGAGTGAGATGAATAAGTCTTATCATGTAGTTATATAAATTTTCAGTCAGTTTTGGGAGAGGGAGAAACTCTCTTGGGTGTCTGCCCTTCTGAATGAGATTCTCTGAGATCAGAGGTGGATTTTCCAGGTAACTAGAAATGTTTTACCTTTAAATCTCTTATTAAATGGGCCTCTTCCAAATCCTGATTATTTTTCATTTGTTATTTTGTAGTCTTGTTCTTTTTTTTTTTTCTGTAAAGATTATCAGGAGTTTTCCATTTATACTTTTTTTTTTTTTATTGGTACATTGCAGTCATACATCATGAGGAAGTTTAGGGTGATAGAGGCATAAAGGCACACAACACTTGTTGAGTCCTCCCCTAGTTTTCACCCCACTCCCTCCCCACCTTCCTGTGCTTAACACAGTGATTTGCTTTCATAAGTTTGTGTATGTACATCATGTCCATTGACGTGTTACTTCAAGCCTTTTGCCTCCTCCCCTCTCCCTGTTAGGTTCCCTCCTTCATTCTACTAAGGTTTCTCTTTTGTCTGAAGTCCCTCCTGTATCCCAACTTCTTCCTAGCTTCTATATACAAGGGAAAACATCTTACCTTTCAAGTTTTGTGACTAATTTTCTTAGCATAATATTCTCCTTTTTTTTTTTTTTTTTTTTTTTACAAATAACATAATTTTATTCTTCTTTATGACTGAGTAAAATTCATCTCTTGATGGACATCTCAGCTGATTCCATAGTTAGGCAATTTTGAATTGTGTAGCCATAAACATGGATATGAATGCATTACTTTGGTAGATGGTTTTCAATTCTTTGGTAGATACCCAGGAGTGATATTATTGGATCATATGGTGGGTTCATTCCCGTTCTTCTGAGGACACTCCACAATGTTTTTCAACATGATAGCACTAATTTGCAATCCCACCAACAATGTATCAAGAGTTCCTACTTCTCCATATCCTTGCCAGCATTTATTATTATTTCTGTTTTTAATAGTTGTCATTCTAATTGAAATTACAGGGTAATTTTTATTTGTATCTCTCTGATTGCTAATGATACAAAAGCAAACTCCTCAAAATATTAAATATTTGAATTTCTCAGTTACAAAATTACTACTGGTATTACTCATGATTTGGGGGTAAATCTGTCATTACACATTAAATTTAGAATCTAAAATGCTTTACCGGAATATTTTAAAATGTTACTTAGTACTATAACTTGTATCAGTAGATTACCTGGTGTTCAGATCTTGGAAACATAGTAAAAAAAACTTAAATTTAGAGCATTTTACTGTCTAGAAAAGATATGGCAAATGTGTTCATTCACCACAGGACCTCATGGGTAATATTTTTACTTGACCTTATATGTGGTATATGCTTGTCATTTTTAGGTAACTTCACAACCTAAATGACTGAGAGAGCAGACAGTGAAGGAAATGGATGACAGACCTACCTAGATAAGCAGAAAGTAATATCCATCAAGAGGCAGCTTCAGTGAACACAGTACAGCATGTAGGGGCCATTTGGTAGGTGTCAGAGTAAATGGATCAAAACTAAAAGTGTAAGAATTCACTTGCAGGTGACATAGTCACTAATTAGAACAACATCAATTAGCCCTTTATATCTTTTTTTTTATTTAGCAGACTTTGATTGGCACTAGACATATAATTTGGTAATACATGTACAATGATATATAACCATGCATCATATATACATAAGTGGAGTAGTCTACTGGGCATGTACTTTATAATTATTAACCATTGTCTTTTACAAATAATTTACATATGTATAAATTTAGATGTTCAAAGATAAGGAATGAAATAATGTCTATGGGTCATAAGGTATTTTTTTACCTTATTGATTCATTGTAATCATACATCTTTGTTAGGTACAAGCTGGTAGAGACAAACATGCACACATCTGTCATTTAACCCTTCCCCAAATTCTGCTCCATTCCCTCTCTCCTCTCTCATCCTCATGTTCAGTTTAGTGGTTTACTTTGATATGTTTGTGAATGTACATCATGTATCTTAGGGTGTTTCCTTCCCCACTCCCCATCACCTTCAGTTAAGCCACCTTCTTGCTCATCTAAGGTTTCTCCTTCCTCTAGAGTCCCTTTTATGTTCCAGTGTCTCCCGAACTTCTGAGTATTAGGGAGAGCATATGATTTTTTACTTTTTATGAGTGACTAATCTCACTTAGCATAATGTTTTCCAGTTCCATCCATTTCCCTGAAAATGACGTGATTTTGTTCTTCTTTATGGCTGAGTAAAATTCTATTGTGTACATATCCCATAGTTTTGTAATCCATTCCTTTGTTGATGGACATCTTAGCTGTTTCCATAGTTTGGCAATTGTGAATTGAGTGACTATAAACATAGATACACGTATATTGGTCTGACAGTTTGGTTTCCATTCTTTTGGGTAGATAACCAGAAGAAGTATTGCTGGATCATATGGTAGGTTCATTCCTATTCATCTGAGGATCCTCAATACTGTTTTCCAAAGTGGTTGCACTAATCTGCAATTCCATCAACAATGTATTAGGTCTCCGACTTCTCCACACCCTCACCAGCATTTGTTGTTGTTTGTGGTTTTGATGATTTCTATTCTAACTGGGGTTAGGTGAAATCTCAAGGTAGTTTTGATTTGCAACTCTCTTATTGCTAATGATGTTAAAATTTCCTCATAATTTTATTGGTCATTTATATTTTTTCTTTTGTCAAGTGTCTATTTTTCCCATTTTCTGGTTGGGTTATTTGTTTTCTTAGCTGTGAGTTTCTTGAGTTCTCTGTATATTATAGATATTAGTCATCTATCAGAAGAATAGCTGGCAAAAAATTTCTCCCATTCTGTGATCTCTCTGCTGAGGTTCTTGATAGTTTTCTTTGCTGCACAGAAGCTCTTCATTATGATCTTGTCTAAGGTGGGTTCCACGTTTCCGGTACCTGTATACTGACTTCTCTTTCTATATTTGGAATTTTTTTATATTAATACTTTGTAAAGAGGGTTGATTCTATTGTTCTCAACTTCTAATCCCTCTTCTATGTCTATTATTCTTATTTTAGCTCTTGTAAAATTGGCCCCAATCTTGTTAATGTCCCATTCATGCTGTCGAATTGCTTTTTCTAAATTACATAGTATGCATTCATTTTTGGATTGGTCATCTTCTAAGAGTGATATTCTGTTTCCCATGTCACCTAATCTACCGTTTATAGTTTGTATTGATGCCTTCAATTATTACATCTTTCAATTCCTTCAAGGCTTCTCTTTGATTCCTATGCAGGGTGTCAAATTCTTTATTTGTACTGTTATTTCTTTCAGGATCCCTCTGAATTATTTTTGGAAACTTTTTATCTTTTTTACTATTAAAAATCTGAATTGTTCTTCTGGTAATCTCTGCAATTCTGTGTTGGTGAGTTCTGTCATTGTGGTATTGTGAAAGCTCATTTCTTCTTTGCTATTTTTTCTTTCCATGATTTCTGTGGTTTAAGTTTATATCTGTGCTGCTTTTGCTAGCTTTCTCTCAATTTATAGGTTTCTTAATTCTATTTTCTCTTTGTAAATATCTTGCACTGAGTTGTGATTACTCTAGGGCTCCTTCTGCCTGCTGCAGTGATGCCATTGATGGGTTTCAGGTGTTGAAGTTTGGGTTTCATTTTTTGCTTCTGTTATGGGGATTCCGCTCTGAGGCATGAGTAGAACAAATTGCACCCTCTGCATTTTTAAGCCTCAATATGGGATGTGTTGAGCAATTTCTTTTGTCAGCAGAGGTGAGTTTATCATTGGTGTCTGGCAGTCCTTCCTGATGGTTCACCTCTCTGGTCCAATATTGGCAGTAGGGATTTAGAGGTGTTGGCTGGTATATACAAAGGCAGGTTGTGTTGTGTTCAATGGTGAAGGTTGGGTGAGGGGGGAGAAGCCACAGTGATGGGTACAAGAATAGGGTAAAGTAGAAGATATGATCCAGTAGAAAGAGAGTTTGAGTGAGTTAAGGAGATCTATGGTAGAGATTAGATATATATGGGGGTAATTCTGGTAGACAATGGTAGAGTAATTAGGTGTAGTGATATGATATATGACAGGAAGAAAAAGTAAAAAGGAAAGAGACAAAAAGTGTTGAAGAGAAGAATATAGAGGGGACAAGCTTGTAACAAGGATGAAGAAGAAATGAGAGAAATGAGCAAAAAATAACAAAACAACCACTCATCCAGACAAAGAAACAAAAAATAAAGCAATATAGAACAAAAATAGAATAAGGAATAAAAAACGCCCTGCAACAATATAAATACAGAGCTGGCTTGTCCTCTGCAGTCCTCTTGGATCTACATGAATATTTTCAGCTTTTAATTGTCTTACTATAGTAGATTTTCAAGCATGTTTCAGGCATTCTTATTTGTTCCATGTCCTACAGTAGTGATGTCCTTTTGTGGACCACCTTGTGGGTCTCCTGCAGTGGTTAGGAAGCTGTCCTGATGTCTCTCTCTGTCATTGCAGACACCAAATTCCTCTGGTGCCTCTCTTGCTTCAAGAGAGCTTTCCACAGGGCCTGTCCCTGTGCCATTCTCTGTCTATGTAGGTAATGGGTGTCACTGGATATGGACCAAGTGTAAGCCCAAGACTGCACACAATCTACAGGCCCTGTGTCTACATCTCTCTGGCTTTGCAGGTGTCCAGTCTAAATGTGAGGCACTATTTAGTGGGGTCTGTAATGTCTTTCTGCCCTGTGTGCTTTTGGCCGCACACATGCACCTGCTCCTATCCAACCACTACAAGGGTGGGCCATGGGGTCCATAGTTTACCACAGGAGCCCATGCACCCACATAGTTAACTTAAAGTTGAGTGCTGCTCTGGCTTTGGAGGGAGAGGAGAGCTGGGGTGTCCCTGCTGTAGATAGACTCAAGCTGGATATCCTGGGTGTTCCAATCTCTGTTGATCATGTGAGGATATGCTGCCTGATTAGGGTGTGGAATTATGTGGTGGCTTACTCCACATCTGGTTGCTGGGTTTCCAGGAGGTCTTTAGATGCCTCAGTATTAGTAGACCCCGCACCACTCAGGTAGTTTAATGAAGGGAGAGGTGCCCTGGAGGTGTTCATGGGCCCCTTTGCTCTCCCTGGTCTGCTTTTTTTTTTGTTCTGTGAAGAAGTTGCTTTTATGGCAGTTTTTTTTTCCCTTTTTTATTTATTTATTTTTTATATAATAATTGGTGAATTGAAATCATACATCTTTGTTAGGTACAAGCTGATAAAGGCATATATGTACACATTTCTCATTTAACCCCTTCCCCAATTCCCACCCACTCCCTTGCCTTCCCTCCTTCTCAAGTTCAGTTTAGTGACTGACCTTGATATATTTGTGAAAGTACAGCGTGTGCATTAAGGTGACTCCCCTCCCCAATCCATCCCTTTCAGTTAAGTCAACTTCTTTGCTTATTGAAGATATCTCCTTTTTCATCTGGAGAATCTCTTATGAGTTCTCTGTATATCCTAGATATTAGACCTCTATCAGAAGATTAGCTGGCAAAAATTTTCTCCCATTCTGTAGGCTCTCTGTTGAAGTTCTTGATAGTTTCCCTTGCTGCACAGAGGCTCTTCAGTTTAATGCAATCCCATGTATTGATCTTCCTTTGAGTTGCTTGTGCTTTGGGGGTCTTGGTGAGAAAATTTTTACCTGTGCCTATGTGTTGAAGTGTTGGCTCTATTGGGTCTATGCCCTCTTCAAGTACCTGCAAGGTCTCTGGCCTGACTTCCAGGTCTTTGATCCACCTTGAGTTGAATCTTGTGCAGGGTGAGAAAGTGGGGTTTATTTCCATTTTCCTAATATATGGTTATCCAGTTTTGCCAACACCATTTGTTGAAGAGGCTATCTTTTTTCCAGTGTATATTTTTGGCTCCTTTGTCAAAAATCAGTTGACTGTAAGTCTGTGGGTCTGTTTCTGAGTCTTCTACTCTGCTCCATTGGTCTATGTGTATGTTTTTGTGCCAATACCATGCTGTTTTTATTACTGTGGCTTTGTAGTAGAGTTTGAAGTCAGGTATTGTGATACCTCCTGCATGGTTCTTGTTGCTAAGAACTTCTTTGGCTATCTTGGGATATTTTTTGTTCCAAATGAATTTAAAGACTGATTTTTTTTATGTCTGTGAGGAGTGACCTTGGTAATATTATGGGTATTGCATTGAACCTGTAGATCACTTTTGGGAGGATGGTCATTTTGATGGTATTTATTCTGCCTATTCAAAAGCATTGTAGATCTTTACATCTTCTAAGGTCTTCATCAATTTCTTTTTTCAACTTTTTATAGTTTTCCTTATAGAGGTCTTTTACCTCTTTGGTTAGGTTTATCCCTAAGTATTTTAATTTTCAGGGTGCTATTGTAAGTGGAATTGTTTTTTGGATTTCTTTTTCAGTGAATTTATGGTTGGCATACAGAAAAGCTTCTAATTTTTTAGGATTGATTTTGTATCCAGACACTTTGCTGAATTTGTTGATCAGTTCTTTAAGTTTTTTGGATGAGTTTGTTGGGTCTTCTAAGTATAGTATCATATCATCTGCAAAAAGGGATAATTTTGGTTCTTCTTTCCCTATTTTTACCCCTTTGATTTCCTTCTCTTGCCTTATTGCTCTGGCTAGAGTCTCAAGTACTATATTGAACAGAAGAGGTGATAATGGACATCCTTGTCTTGTTCCTGTTTTTAGTGGGAATTCTCGCAGCTTTTTTCCATTTCATATGATGTTTACTCTGGGCCTATTGTATATTGCCTTTATGATGTTGAGGTATGTTCCTTCTATTCCGATTCTCTGAAGTACTTTTAGCATGAATGGGTGTTGGATCTTGTCAAATGCTTTTTCAGCATCAATTGAGATGAGCATGTGATTTTTGTCTTTGATTCTGTTTATGTGGTGAATTACATGGATTGTTTTTCATATATTGAACCAGCCTTGCATCCCTGGGATGAACCCAACTTGGCCATGGTGTATAATTTTCTTGATGTGGTTTTGAATGCGCATTGCTAGTATTTTGTTTAGCAGTTTTGCATCTAAGTTCATCAGTGATACAGGCATATAGTTTTCTTTTCTTGAGCTGTCTTTATTTGGCTTCGGTGATAATGTGATATTGGCTTGATAGAATGTGTTTGGGAGGGTCCTCTTTCTATTTCCTGGAATAGTTTGAGGAGTATTGGGATTAGCTCTTCTATAAATGTTTTACAAAATTCACTTGGAAAACCATCTGGCCCTGGGCATTTGTTCCATGGTAAACTCTTTATTGCTGTTTCTATCTCTTTGATTGCTATTGGTCGGTTTACGTTTTCTATATCTTCTTGACTCAATTTAGGAAGGTTATATGTGTTTAGAAATTTTATAATTTCTTCTAGATTTTCCATTTTGTTGGAGTATAGTTTTTAAAAATAGTTTCTGATGATCCTCTGTATTTCCATACTGTCAGTGATAATATTACCTTTTTCATTTCTTATTTTGCGAATTTAGGTTGATTCCCTCTTTCTTTTGGTTAGGTTGGCCAATGGTTTATCTATCCTGTTTATTTTTTCAAGAAACCAGCATTATGTTTTGTTGATGTTCTATATTTTTTTCTCTACTTTATTAATTTCTGCTCTGATTTTCACAATTTCCCATCTTGTATTAGCTTTGGGGTTGGACTGTTATTGCTTTTTGAGTGCTTTGAGCTGTGTCATTTGGTTATTTATTTGGTGATTTTCCATTCTTCTTATGTGGGCAGCCAGTGCTGTAAATTTTCCTCTTAGTACTGCCTTTAAGGTGTCCCAGAGGTTTTGATATGTTGTGTCTCTGTTTTCGTTGGTTTCTAGGAATTTTTTAATTTCTCCCCTTACTTCTTCTATGACCCAATCCTCATTCAGCAGTGTGGTGTTCAGTTGTTCAGTCTCCATGTTACACGGCTACTCTGGGTATTCTTAGAGTTGATTTCTAGTTTGATTCCATTATGGTCTGAAAAGATACAGGGAATTATGTTATATTTTTTAAATTTGCCAGTGCTTGCTTTGTGGCACAGAATGTGATCTATTTTGGAGAAGGTTCCATGTGCAGCTGAGAAAAATGTCAATTCAGCTGTAGTTGGGTGAAAGAGTCTATATGTGACTAATAGGTCCATTTGGTTTATGATATTCTATAGGTCTGAGGCGTCTCTACTGACATTTTGTTTAGAAGATCGGTCTAGAGATGTGAGAGGAGTATTGAAGTCTCCCAGTATTGGGATCTATGTGTGTCTTCATATCATACAGAGTTTGTTTTATGAAAGTGGCAGAACCTATGTTTGGAGCATAGATGTTGATATTGTTATTTCCTCTTGCTGGATTGCTCTTTTTACTAGTAAAAATGACCTGCTTTATCTGATATCATGGTTGCTCCTCCTGCTTGTCTTTGATTTCGATTGGCATGGATTACTTTACTCTAGCCCTTCCCCTTTAGTTTGTTGGAATCTTTGCTTGTAAGATGTGTTTCTTACAGGTAGCATATAGATAGATTCTGGGTTTTAATACATTTTGCCCCCTTGTGCCTTTTTATTGGTGAGTTGAGACCATTTATATTCAGTGTGAGTTTTGAGAGATGATTTTTAATTCCTAACATTTTGAGTTTTGACTTCTGTTTTCAGTGTTGTTTATTCTTATTTGCTTAGTTGTTTGCTTCCTAGAAATTATTGTTTGCCTGGTTCTGACATTTACTTGTTAGTTCTTCTTTGTAGTTAGTCTCATTAAGTATTTTCTCTAGTGCTGGTTTGGAAAACATAAATTCTTTCAGTTTCTGTTTGTCATGGAAGGTTTTTATATCCCTGTCAATTTTGAGAGAGAGTTTTGCTGGATATGAGAATCTTGGCTGCAAGTTGTTTTCCTTCAGAGTTTGGGATATGTTACTCCAGTCTCTCCTGGATTTCATGACTTGATTTGGAAGGTCTGGCGTGATTCTAATTGGTTTGCCTCTGTAATTCTCTTGGCCTTTTATTTTTGTTGCCTTTAGAATTCTCTCCTCAGCCTCTACATTAGTCAACTTAATTATTTGTGGTGTGGTGAACCTCTTCTTTGCTCTTGTCTTGAGGGAGTTCTATATGTTTCCTGTACCTGTGTGTCAACTTCTCTTTCTATGTTTGGAGAATTCTCTGATATTATTTCTTTGAAAAGATTGTTTATTCCGTAAGTTTCAACTTCTAATCCCTCTTCTATATATATTATTCTTAGGTTAGCTCTTTAAAAATTGCCCCAGATCTCATCGATGTCAAATTCATACTGTTGAATTCTTTTCTCTAAATTATGTAGTATGGGTTCATTTTGGAATTGTCATCTTCTAAGAGTGATATTTTATTTTCCATGTGGTCTAATCTACTGTTTATAGTAGATTATATTGCATCTTTCACTTCCTTCAATGCTTCTCTTTGGTTCCTGTTCAGGGTGTCACATTCTTTGTTTATTTGTTCCTTTATTTCTTTACAACTCTCCTTACATTCTTTCTGAAAATCCTGTATTGTTTCTAGTATTAAATATCTGAATTGTTCTTCTGGTAATCTCTGCCATTCTGGGTTGGTGAGATCTATTATTGAGGGATTGTGGTGGCTCATTATTATTATTTTTTTTTTTGGTTTTTTTTTTTGGCGGTACTGGGGATTGAACTCAGGGGCATTCTACCTCCGAGCTATACCCCCAGCCCTATTTTTTATTCTTTTTATTTTGAAACTGAGTCTCACTAAGTTGCGGAGTGCCTCACTAGGTAGCTGAGGCTGGCCGCGAACCCGGATCCTCCGGTCTCAGCCTCCCGAATGCTGGGATTACAAGAGTGCGCCACCACGCCCGGCGTGGCTCATTATTTCTTTGCTATTTTTCCTTCCCTTGGTTCCCCTGTAATTAAATTTATATATTTGCTGCTCTTGCAAGTTTTCTCATCCAATCTCTGAAGTGTGGTTTTAGAAGTGTCTGCTGGTATATATAGGGACAGGTTATGTTCAGTTGTAAGAGTTGGCTGAAAAGTCACAGAGATGAATGCAAGAATATCGTAAAGTAGAGTGTATGCTCCAGTAGAATAAGAGGTTGGGTGTGTTGAGGTGATATATTGTAAAGGTTAGAGATGGTAGATATGTCAGGGGATTCTGGTAGTCAATGCAGAGTTTTGAGTGTGGTAGAATGAGATGGTCTTGATATGAGACAGGGAAAAAAAGAAAGAGGAGAAAAATTGTTGAGAAGAATATAAATGGGAGAGAGGGAGGGAAGTTTGTAAAAGGGATAAGGAGGAGATTCAACAAACTAAGCAAGAAATAACAAAACAACCAATCATCCAAACATAAATATATCAAGGCACTACAAAACAAAAACAGATAAAACATAACATTGAAAAACAAACAAACAAAAAAAACCCCAAACCAAAAAGCAACAACGAGAAACAAAAACAAAAACCCTGCTAGTTTGTAAGTACAGAATTTAAATTTTCACATGTATCTCTGGAATTTTTATTTGCTCTGTCAGCGCAGGGAGTGGGGTCCGCTGATGCCTCTCTGCTGCAAGCTTATGACTCTGAGCTCTCCACAGGGCCTGTCTGCGTTTCTCCCTCTGACTTTGCTTGTGGTGGGAGTGCAGTCTAAATGCCAGACATTTTTAGTGTGCCTGGAATGTCTCTATGCCCTGTGTGCACTGGGTTCTTCCCACATTCTGTTCCTATCTAATTGCTAGAAGGGTGTGTGACTGAGTCTGTCCTTTGTATAGGGGCCCCTGCACCCCGGGGGTGCAATTCAACTTATAGATCCCTGCTGTTCTTGCTCCAGTGGGAAGTGAGCTGGGTGACCTTAGTGCAGGCTTAAGATGGTTTTCCCAGGTCTTCTTGATTGCTGTTGATCTGTGGGGATATGCCCCCTGATTACGGGGTGGAGTTCTGTAGTTGCTTACCCCACTTCTGGTCACTGGGGGTGCAGGAGTTCGATGAAGATCTGGGTAGTTGGCAAAATGATGGTTTGCAAAATGGCAGCTGCTGGTTCTCGGTGTGTGCTGGCTCCCTTGTTCTCCCTGGGTTCTGTTCAGCTGCTTTTGTTGCTTTGTTCACTCTTGCTGCTTTGCTTTTCTTTCCTTCCTTCAAGAAGCTGTGTTTGTGGCAGTTTTGCTTCAAGCTCTGCATTACAGTTGATAGCTGTTCTGGCTCTGGAGGGAGAGGTGAGCAGGGGTGGTCCTTGGGGGGCTTACGCTGGTTGTCCCATGCATTCCGGTTGCTGAGGAAGGTGCGAGGATCCACCGCCTGGTTGGGATGTGAGGATGTGAACTTCTGGAGTCACTTACTCCACATCTGGTCACTGGGTCTGCAGCAGTGTTAGTAGACCCCTGTGTCGGGCTGGCCACGGCAGCTCTGCGGCTTGGCATCGTGCCACTGCAGAGTGGTCGGGCTCCTTTGCTCTCTCTGGTCAACTTTCTGGGGTCTCTTTAGTTGTATTTCATGTTTTGATTTTTTGTTGCTTTTTTTCTCCGTCAAGAAGCTGCTTTCATAGCAGATTTGATTTGAGCTCACAGCAAGCACATGAGGAGATGTGTTTCATTCAGATCCCATCTTGAATCCTATCTTTATGGCAGTTTTGATTCAAGTTTTACAGCACCTGAGATGAGGTGTTTTTCTCAGTTTCCATCTTGCTGCCTTATCGCCCTTTATATCTTAAAGAGTTATGTAAGCGTAGAAAGTAAAAGCATGACCAGTTGTCCCTTTTTATCTTATAGAGTAAAATGAAGGATGTTGCATTAGAGATATTGCATCTTTTTCTAATTAGGATTTTGTTAAATATCTGTGGCTATACATTCTTGGTGGTTAAGGAATAACTTTTGGGGTTAGACTGCCTTGATCATCTGATTTAGATATAATTATTGTACAATAAACTGCACAATTAAAAGTGTTCATGATGAATTTTGGCCAAGATAGTCACTTGGTCAAAACCATCATCATATTAAGATGATAAACATATCCATCATCCCAAAGTTAACTTTGAAAGGATTAATGTATTAATACATCTCTCCCATGCTTATTACCTTCTTCCAAGGAGTCATGATCTGTTTCATATCATTGTAGATTTGTTTGTATTTTTAAATATTAATTTAAATGAAATGATAACATATGTTCTCTTTTGTTAAAAATCTTTCACTCAGGTTATTTATATATCAGTCAGTAGTTTGCTGCTTTTTATGGCTAAGTAGTCTTACTTTGTAGATATATGACAGTGTCTATCTATTCTCACCTTGATGGACATTTGAGGTGTTTCCCACTTAGGGGGATATTTCCAGTACAATTGCTATAAACCTTCATATGCAAGTCTTCTTCTGACCATTCTTTCAATCTCTTGTACAAATACCTAGTAGTGGAATGGCTGGGTTGTATTCTATAGATATGTTGACTCTCTAGATTTAAATTTTTTCTCATAATATCAACTACCTTATTAAATTTTGTTAGTCACTTAACCAGTTCCATAATAAATAAGGTACCTACTTTTTAGAATGATCAAATGTTATGATTTATGAAAAACACTTAACACTGTACCTAACTTATAATGAACATTCAAAATCTCAGCTGTAATTATTTTTTAAGTTTAACAATTTTAAAACTTCAGAAATTTTAGTATTGAATTTTTTTCTAACTTTTATTTCTCAGAGAAATTCATTCATGTGAAAAATGATTATTTTATCATGCTCTATGAGTAGGTGAAATACTCTGTATTTAAGAGATTTACTTGTAACATAAGGTATATGCCTAATTATTAGCCAATGAAGTGCATAGAATGACAAGAATTCAGCCTTTGAAATGGCAGACCAAAATAAGAAATTTCAAGATGCCAATCATATATTCAAATGAACAATGTTGTATAATTAATTTAATAAGAATGAGAGATTTCACTTATGTGTGAGGAGTCAATGACAGAAGTAGACAGATAAAGAGAACACAGTTCTGAAACTGCTACTTCAATTGGGGCAGAGTAACTGGGGAGTGACCTCTGCATTGAAATTCCATCACTTCCTTTCTAGGTGTGTTGCTGTGTTAGGGGCATCCTATAACTCCTCTGTCAGACCAGTTCAGAAGTTCCGTGATTGTATGATACCTATAATAACATACTGCCTTAGCCATTCTGACCCTCTCTGAAATCTAAACACTGAGTTGAATTAATTGTTAATTATGCACAAGGAGATTTTTATGACTATTTCAGGAGAGGTGTAGCTTCTTCACACCTTTTACAGGAGTCTTGATGGTGGGTGGGTGTCTGGAATCAGTGCTGCTGCCTTTTTTGGTCTGAAGGATGAAAAACAACCCAGGTTACTGAGAGACAAGGCTGAGATCTCAGACTGTTACCCTAGCAGGGCAGAGAGAAGAGACCTCCCTCCCCCATGTCTGACCATAGCTTGGGTGGTACACTGTACACATCTTTATTTCCCCTGTAAACTATACAATAGAATGCAAGAAAGGTCCCTCTCTGGAGATGATGTTTCAAACACCAGTGCCTGATAGACACAAAGAAATGGTGATTTTTTTCCCCAGTTTTAGTGTTAATGTTGTTTTGGGTGTTCTTTTCTTCTTAGCATTGCCTTATGTAAAATTAACTATAACAATGAACTTAAATTGATACCCAATTTCTTCCTTTTCAACTAACAGCTGGGTGAACAGATGCTAGTGAGCAATTGCTGTCCAACACAATTGCTGTCCCCAGAAAAGAAAAAAAAAAACTGTTTTGTCAGGACTGTCATTGCATTTTTTATATTTATTTATTTATTTATATATGTCGTCACTTTTCCCTGAGTAATATTCAAAATGCTGACCTGATCATAGGAGAGTAATGATTTAGAAATACTGCAGTGGCTATAAATTTTGATACAATACATCACATATTTCAGCTCCTGAATGATCTTCATTTTGTCTTTTTCACATATACACTTGATCAAACATTACTGTCTTCAGTAAATTTTTATCTTACCCCCCACTTACCCAACCAACATCACCACCTGGTAGCATGCAAGAGATTATTTTTGGGTAGGAATTTCCAAAGTTACTGCTAATGTCTTTTTGATTAATAGTTGATTCTTTGAGGATTCTGAGGCAACTTATTTGGCAGTACTTTGCTTATGTTGTCCTTTTTAACAGAATGTTCTATTTTCCTTCTGACATAAGAAAATGATATTGGGTCACTACTAACATCTTACTTATGCATTTCACCTTTTCACTGGGTCTGCCAGGATAGTGCACATATATTGACTTCAGCTTGCAACCATCAAGAAAGCAATCAGCTTTTCCTATTGAGTTCAGATAATATGCCTATTTGTGGCCACTTTCTTTTAGCATTCTGCTGTGGAACACAGGCTATGTTAAATTTTATTCACTTAAGTAAGTAGCTAAAATATTTTCTAGCAAACTCAATGTCTAATCATCTTGGTTGGGAAAAAATAAGTATATAAAAGCCTCATTCTATGCAAACATAGGTAGACTCTAATCTTTCCCTTTCTCAAAGAAAAAGAAAAGAAAAAAAAGTCAGATAGCCAATAAAGTTCATTGTTGGTTTAATTTCAACATTTCCAATTTGGCAATCATATTTTTAGTTATTACTTGCCAAAGGTATAAATTATTCAACATTTGTGTTTGGAATATTATTTCACTTCTGCACTATCCTAATTGATTGGCACACAGTAAAAAAATTAATTTGCCTTTTGCTTGTCATTGGTTTACAGTCTTTGCAGAATGTAAATGATTATGTTAAAATTTATACAGAATTTATCATCAGAGTGTTACTTAAAATAATTAAAGGGATCCCAAGGCAAAACCTATCAACTTTCATTCTGTGGACCTGTTTAATGTGTGTGTGTGTGTGTGTGTGTGTGTGTGTGTGTGTGTGCGTGTGTGTTTCTACCTTATTTCTGGGGAGATTAATGACTATTTACAAAGGTAATGTATTTCCCTTTAGGAAGTAGAAATTTCACTAGAACACATATTTGTAGACTAGTCTGACAAACCCTGGGCACCCAAAAGAGAGCAAATTGTCAAATTTACTATTGCTTAGGGCTCTTTTATGCTGAGCAACCAATGACATTTGGCAGGCACGTATGACTCTGTATTTAAAAATCAGTGATAACTTCAGCAGTGCTCACTTGAACCAGAATTTTTTTTCTTTGTGGTTTGTGTGTGTGTGTGTGTGTGTGTGTGTGTGTGTGTGTGTGTAAAACAAGATAAGCGGTGGGATGATTTGCCACACGTGATGTTTGAGAGTCTAGGATGGATTTGAGAACCAGAGCATCTGAGCCAAAGGGACGGGCATGCAGCTCATGTTCAGATGTGCTAATGATAATAGATTTTCTCTTCTCAGGTTTTTTTTTTTTAATTCTTTATTTTGAAACAGGATCTCACTAAGTTGCGGAGGGCCTCACTCAGTAGCTGAGGCTGGCCGCGAACTGGGATCCTCCTGTCTTGCCTCCCAAGTACTGGGATTGCAAGGGTACTCCACCATGCCCAGCTCTCTTTGCAGATTTCTAAATTCCTCATGTAGCACTGGATTAGATCAGAGGGTTAGAGGAGGGGTTCCAGAGGGAAGAGGCTCTGCCCCCTCACCCCGCTTCTGACTTCAGTGTGCTTTTGCTCCTGTTCAATTTTTAGACCCATTCCAACGTATGCCCAGCCTTTACTCCCACTGGTTACCCTTCCATCTGGCTGTCTGTCCTCTGCACCAGTCTGTTTTCCCATGTCCCAGCACTTGCCTGCTTGTTAAATTTACTCTGGCCTACTTCAGTCTGGCATCATATTCCCTCTTTTTAGGACCGGTCCCTTAAAGGCCAGCAAATGGCTAATTCCAGTTTAGGTCCCCTGATGAGTCCCTGTGTACCTTGAGGCTGCTTCTTTTGCTACTTAGTGTATTGTACTGTATATCATTTTTTATACCATGCTTTCATGTTTAAAGTGGCTTTCTGATAATATAAGTAAAAAGAAAGAACTTAGGAGAGAGACAAAAGCCATCTCATGGTTTGATATAGTAAAAAGTGTATTGCCATTGGGCCCACACTCTACTTTGAACTACAAAGAGCCTTACACAAATATCAAGGCATCCATCTGTTCCTCTTCCCTCCCTCCTTTCTTCCTTCAGTAGTTGCAAAGAGTCAACTGTATGCCTAACAGTAGGCTAGGCTAGAAATAAAAAGAAATGAAGAAAACATTTATTTTCTCAATACCAACCACCAGCAAGAATGAATAAAATAATGGAAAAGATGGAGAAATAGGCAAATAATTACTCTTATGATGTGACCATTTTTAATATTATGTGATTGTACACGTGCTACTTTCAGTAATAGAGTATAGTGGGACTATATATTTCCTCTTCTCCTATAAACTATATGTGCTTAGAGTGAAACCTTCAAAGGGAAAATAATATTTGGCTTGGAATTTGAGGATGATTATGAATTCTTGGGGGCATCCAAGGGTGCTGAGATCCCAGGTAGAAGCGGGGACAGAGTGTGTAGAGGCATGGAAGCATGTAAGTGTGGGGAATGCCTAGGAAACCTAGAGTAGCTTAAAATTCACATATGTGATATACACACATGTATAATGAAAAAGCATATGTATATATACATATATACACACATATATATAACAAAAACCATATATATGTATATATATGCACACACAGAAAACATATATATAGAAAATATGTACGTATGAAAAAAAAAGTTTACTTAAATGATAGTTTCGTTTGAGTAAAGTTGCATGGGTATTAATTCTTTTCTTCTATCACTCAGCTACTCTTGAATATGGCAAGGTATTAAGCAGAACAGCCCAACCCTGGAGTTGGGAAGAGCTTTTGTTTAAAAAAAAAGTATATATTTAAAGTTGACTGAGCTAGTCATTTATTATCATAACAGTAATTGAATCTACTTCCTGTTTTGACATTTTAAAGCATCTTTAGACTATCATGTTGATGTACCTTTAAAGTACTCAGAGGACCAAGATGCTTAATAATCATGTAAATTGGACCTAAAATGCATACCTCTGATAGGAGATATTACTAATAGCAAAAACATCTTATTAACAAGGAACCAGAGATGTGACATATATTTCATATAAGTGGAATTGATATTGAATCATGCAGCAATCAGCTCTTGTTTTTTAAAAATAAAACATAACAATTAACTCTGCCTTATGATTTAATGCACTTTTAAAAAGATGTTGTAGAAATGGTTTATGTAATGACTATGTGGGGTTTTTTTTCCCCTTAGCATTTTATTATTTTGAAGGAGTAGGCAAAATTTCAAATAGTAGAACCTTATAATAGTCTAAATGACATATTCACACTATCAGTCCTATAGAATATAGGTTTTCTACTTCCTCCGCTTTCTTCAAGAATCTTGGTTATTAATCTTGTAACATTCTGAAAAATTTAACTTACCATTGCACTGAAGTGATTTCTCCCACAGGTTATTTACTGTCTGACCATAGCCCTTCATGGAATTTTAGAGCCCAGTGGAGCTCACAGATAGGAATCTTCTAAATAATATAAAATTCAGTGAGCCAAGTCTGTGAGCACTGACCTTTCCTGGTGACCTCAGTGTCCCAAGTAGACCAGAACTTGCTTGTGGAAAAACAGAAAGAAAAAGGAAGAGCACTTTCAATATCTGATGCTCATTATTATTCCTTATGTGATGGTTGGTCCTCTATTGAGTAACAACATAAAAAGTTTATAAAATTGTGTGCATGTCACCTTCTGACTTATAAGATATGGGATATGCTCTTCTGTGGTATATGCAGAATCAAGAAAGGTATTGGGAAGCCACTACTTGCAATGTGGAGAAAACCATTCACAGGTTTGATCTGTCATATCTGAGAAATCATTCATAAATTTCTTCCATGGCAATATATACTAAGAAGTAACTAGAAGAGTGTTTTCTAAAGTGATGAAAGTCATCAGACTTAGGAAACCCTGGAGATAGTAAAAACACAGATTCCTGGGTACAGATATTGTAACAGACCCTCATTTTAGATTCCATAATTGATAATACTTGCCAAGTTTCCCTCCTATATCTGTATGTAACTAGCACAGAATAAAATGTTATTATTTGTGCTGTATGATCTCTAACTGCCATGATACAGAGGCATTTTAAGCATCAACTTTATGCTATACTTTATACAAGCTACAGATTAAAACAAGTCTTTTGGGCAATAGTTCCAAACTTTAACTTGCCTCTAAATAGCCTGGTAGTCCTGTTGTATGGATTCTTTTCCCACACATTGAGTTTCTAGTTTAATAGATCTGAGTGGAACCTGAGTATCTGTGCTTCTACCAAGCTGCCAGGTGGGACTGATACTGCTGCTCTGGAGACCACAACTGGAGAGTCTTTGATTTTGTCTCTTGAGATGCAAATTGTTTGGGCAGGAGAGAAAATATACTATATGTCACCCAGTCTGTCAATTTCTCTTCCTTTTCTTTCCCACCTCAAATCTCTATAATAGAACGAGAAGGGGTCATATTTTGAATTATACTACCTGTGTCTTTTGTCTTTATTATATGTGTTCTTTTTCTTGTTGCTCTCTCAGTTTATCAACCAAGAACCAAATACCCTGGATGAGAGCACCATGAGACCAAGCCCAGTGGATAATGTTCTGGTGGCAGGTAGCTTTCTAGCGACTGGCATGCTTAGAGCATTAGAGATGGCACCCAAATGTGTTGGGTAGGGTTAGTGTTATCATCTGATGACACTTATTTAAGTGCCTACTATGGGTGATAAGAAATGAGGGGACTTGTAGAATAAGTTATGGTATTATCACTAGATACCTGACTGTTCATTATCTAGAAAGTAGTAAGTATTGACTTCCTTCCATTCTTTACTTCCCTCTGATTCTATGTGTATCAGTCACTTCTAATGCACCCTATAGCAGTACTTGCAAACATATCACCTGTATTAGCAGTTTTCCTGACTATAGCAATCCAAAGCACCCTGCTTTTAGAAAGAAAGGCTTGTTTTGGCTCATACTCCTAGAAGTACAGGGACCAAATGATGTGGAGCAGGACTGGGCTGCACCACACCATTGCAAGAGTGTGTATTTACCTCTCTCTCTAGTCTCTCTCCTCTTTTTAAAGATATCAGGAGTCAATCATGTCAGCTATGCCCTAGTGACCTAATGGTATCACCATTTGGGGGTTGAATTTCCATCTTTTTGATACCATTAGCATAAGACTGAGAACTCCTGCATGAGTTGAGGGAATCAAATCACATCCAAACTTTCACATACATCTCTAATGCCATGGGTTTTTGTTGGGAGTGGAGAAAAGAAAAATTCTACTTCTGAAATTGAAGTACAACTTGGAAAGGTAAATGAACATCCAAAAATCATTTATATCATAACACCAAGTATTTACAACTCTGCAAAGTGAATTCTATGATTTATAAGCAATACATTTTAAATTCAGAGGACTTAGAAAATTTAGGAGCCCAAACCTAAATGTTTACATCATCTAGCATCTAGAAGTAAATGTGAGAGTGGAATGTGTATCAACGCATATGCCTAGTCACAAACTGGACCACAGGTGACCGCATTGTGTTCCAAAGAATCCCCCAGCAACTGAGAGCAAATTCAGAGTTGCACACATTCTTTTGTGTCTTTGAGTATTTGCAGGTTAAGAATGTGAAGCATGGCATCTACCTCTAGCACACCTTTGCTTCTCCTGTCCCCACCTGTCATATATTGGGTGGCTCTGGCATGTTTTAATACCACTTCTCCCAAGTTAAAACTCTCACTAAGATAATCCACCTAGCTCCAGATTGGAATCTCCTGTCCTCTAACTGTCTTTTTCCTTTACATGAGAGGAGACCTCAAAAAGAAAATGCCTGACATGCTGGACATACTGCTTGGGTGTCAAAGAGACCACACAGGAAGATCCCTTGTGCCAGTTATCAGGAGGAGGGTGAGAGAAGGAAAGCCTAAAGGCATTAATTAGTTGATAATATATATTTTGTCACATAGGTCTTTATCTTATTTTTCTCCAACTTTTTAAAAATTTTGCAGTGTGCAATATACTTTGCTCTCTAATTACATATGTATAGTCATCATTACTATTGGGTTTCATAGATTCAGTTAAAGATTATAATTTATTTCCCCAGTGTCCTATCACCAAATGTGTACAGTATTTCTATTTTTCTTCTACTATAGGGTATTTTGTATGCATATTTATTTTCTAATTGGATCATTTCTTAGGATAATTCCTAGAAGTGAAATTACTAGGTCAGATATTGGAATTTCCAAATATTTTGATATCTGTTACTAAGTTATCTTCCAAAAATTATGGGCTATTTTTCTGGGCCCTTCAAATTATTTGAGATATTTCTATTTTAGTCTTTGTTAATCTGCTAGACAAATAACATCTTATAAAACATCGGATATTGTTGATCACTGTCAATATTGAGCACTTTTCTGTTTGAGTCACAGTCTTTTAAATTGGTGAACTGTGTATAGCTTATTTTCCATTGAGTTTTTCATATTTTCTTCATGTTCTGTAAGAGTGTTAAAAAGGTAAAATAATTTATTAATCTGGAAAATATTTCCCAGGATGGTATTTCTTTCTAACATATTAAACTTTCACATTTGCTACCTGGAGAATTATAGTCATAATGAGTAAAATAGAAATCTTGGCCACATGAGTCCCTTTTACCTTGTAGCAACAGCAGGCTTCCTTCCCTCCAACCACAGCACCTGTGGCACCTTGTCATCTGTGCTGGCCAGCATATCTTTTTCAGAATCTCAGAAACAAGATATCATATACAAATTTGTAGCAGGATTGTTTTAAGCATAAGGGAAATTTGCTTTCAAGTTCCACTTAGGATGACTTTTTATTCTTATAGCTGAAAGTTGTTAAATTATACAAGAATTTCATGAAGAATTTATCTGATGGTTAATAGATTGACTATCCAAGTTGATGGTCCTTACCCATGCTAAGGAACTTGGGACAAGACTTTGACCACTTTCTGCATCACCACCCTCATGGTGCAGGTGCTTATTGTGGGAAGCAGTGGCTTGAAATGGTTCTGGTAGGGTTTATATAGATGGGAAAAGACATTTCTGCGTTATGTTCTCTTTTCTTGAAGAGAGGCCTCAAACTGTGTGTGGTGGAGCACACTTGTAATCCCAGTACTTGGGAGGCTAAGACTAGAGTATCCGGGTTTGCGGCCAGCCTCAACTATTTAGTGAGGCCCTCTCCAGCTTAGTGAGACCCTGTTTCAAAATAAAGAATGAAAAATAGGCCTGGTGGTGTAGCACAAAGGTAGAATGTCCCTGGCTTCAGTTTCCAGTACTGCAAAAAATTAAAAAAAGAATAAAGGCCTCTTCAAACACAAAGAGAAATAGCAATGCCAGGACAGGGGCCACCGATCCATCTGCAGTTGAGCTGCCGGTAGCAAGGTGCTAGTGCAAACAGGCCCAACTGTTTTGACTGCTCTTCACACAGTGCACTTGAATCCTGTGTCAGATTCGGCAGTAAAATTAAATGATCTACAAGATTCTGCTTGAGGAGAATTTTGCCCCTTTTTGTAGCTTTATTTAAGGTTCATGTGCATGGGCTCAGGTAATCATACTGTGTTACTTTAGAAGACTGTAAGTGATATCTCTTGATATACTGAATAACTGCAGGAATAAAATGATATTTATGAGGAAGTTGGGAGTGCTTTAAATATTGTGAAAATGCTGACTTTGACACATTGGGGTAATGATGCAGAAACAGTAGGCTCTTTGTAAACTGTTTAATGATGACAATTTTCTAAATCAAAGCAATCTACACTTCCCCATTTACAATTTCATCTCCAACTACGCAGTCTTATAAAAATTTGCTCCACTGGGTCTTTTGCTTTTCTGAATGGTTATCTAGAACTATGAAGCTTCAAATCATTTATATTTTCTTGTTTAGAAGCCCTCTTTGCATGGGGAATAAAGAGGCATGCATTTTGGCTCAAACTATTATATCATTCACAGCTACACTATTAAAGAAACAAATTTAGCCAAGTATGGTTGTTCACATCTGTAAACCTGGTACTTGGAAGGCTAAGACAAGAGGGTTACAGGTTTGAGGTTATCCTCAACAACTCAGTGAGACCCTCTTTCAAAATAAAAAGTACAAAGGGCTGGTGGAAAGGCTCAGAGATAGAGTGCCCCTATGTTCAACCTGTAGTAACACACACACACACACACACACATACACACAAAATTAAAAATGCACACACTTAAGAAATGTGAACTAATCCCTTATTATGTGTTTTGCATCCTAGAAAATCAATACTTATATAAGTGGGTTTGTGTGCTTGTATATAAAAATAATATAATAATCATCTATACAGTCCTTCAGCCTGCTGGAAAATAGTGTACAGTAGTAAGTACCAAAAAATTACTCGGTAAACTCAGTCACCTTTAATGTTTTAAATATGGCAAAGTTTAATCTATATATTAACTGTTGCATTTGACATTTTTTGTATGTGTGAACTAAAAGTGCTTGTAGTCTAATTTTATTTGATTGTAGTTAGTGCTACTTATATTTTATAATGCATACATTCGTTACTAACCTGTCCTGTCTTCTCTTAATGAGTTTATGCAAGAATTTTCCATGACCCCCTTTGAAGAGAAAATAAATTAACACAAAATAGCAGAAGTGTGAGAGAGAAATGTCTAATTGGGGTGAGGATCAGGAAGATGAGTTTTTCCAGGGAATCTGGAAAAAATAGTTTTCTTCAGTGGTCCTTCTTGTCATATGGGACATTTCTAGAAATAAAAATTCAACACTCTGCTTTGAATACATTTCAATAATACATTCCAACATTAGTAAGCATCCTCTGATTCTACTTTTCTTTATTTTTTGAGTTGTTGAGAATAGAAACCAAGGTCTCACACATGCTATTCAGGTGTACTACCACTGAGCCACAACCTAGCCCCTCCACTTTCATTTTAATCTAAAGAGAGGGACTTCTTTTAATCAGAAAAGTAATTGTCCTCGTCTTTGGCAGTAAGATATTGGAGGAAGAGTAAAGGTAAGTGTGTGCTCTGAAAGACAATATGCTAACTTTACATCTCTGGGACTTTGCTATAAATTTTTATTTTAAATGTTATGTGTGCACACAAAAATTTAGAGGATATGAAAGACATATTAGAATTTCTTTTACCTCAAACACTGAATAAAAATTAATACAATGGATAATGTCCAAAGTAGGGAATAGGGATTTTATGATTCTAGTAGAGACCTGACAGGAAAAAATAAAGTAAAAAAGCAGAGTCATGTATTCATGAGGAACATCAACAACCATTTGGCAGACAGAGATTTGTACAGGTGATTGCTGGTGGCCTTCAGTCTGTCTGACCCACCAAATCACCTGAATGCTTTCTGTCAAGAAATCTCAGGCCATTTTTAACATGCTGAAATTCTTACAGGATTTAAAATGAGTTATCAGAGTTAAAAAATCCTTTGTTTTACCTGATTCTCTGTTTCTACTTTGTGCACCACTTAGGAAACAGGGAAATTGACTCTAGCTTAGGGTAAGAAAGCAAATCTGTTAGTGGAAGCCATGATATTAAGATAATTTAGGGTAAACTGATAGAGGAACTCTGAAAATGATAGTTTCCTTTGTGTGAAATTACATATTGGGTTAGAGAGTATTAACAATGACTACTTACATATTTATGTAGATTAGGACTCCAAATGCTTTTCCTATAAATGTGTTGGAAGAATTAATGTAAAACATTGGTGAAATATGGGATTTTAAGATTTATTTCCATCTTTAAATGTATGATTTGTTTTTCTGCTTTTTTAAAACATGTTTGCATGAACATTGTATACAGTTGGAGCAGGTTTAATTGTCAAATGAAAATGGAGATATAATATAGAAAAGAACTTCTAATTAACATCTTTAGAAAAAATAAAGAATGATGAAATTAAAATCATCCTACCATAAAAGAGCCCAAGATGGCATCTGAGTGAAACACCTCTCCTCAGGTGCTGTGAGCTCAAATAAAATCTGCCATAAAAGCAGCTTCTTGATGGAAGAAAAAAAAAAAGCAACAAAAAAGCAAACAAAGCAAAAAAATTGAACTGCAGCTGAAGAGAACCCAGGAAGCTGACCAGGGATAGCAAAGGAGCCCATCCGCGTGGCAGCAGCACCACACCATGAGGCAGCAGCCACCATTCAGCCAGACGCCCAGTGCAGGGTCTACTGATGCTGAGATATCTAACAACCTCCTGCCTACCCAGCAACCAGACGTGGAGTAAGCCACTCCAGAACTCCACGTCCTAATCATGCAGTGTATCTCCATACCTTCCACAGTGACTGGAATGCCTGGGATGACCAGCTTAAGCCCACAGTGGGACACCCCAGCTCACTTATCCCTCCAGAACCAGAGGAGTGATCAACTGCACTGCAGTGCTTGAATCAGAACTGCTGCAAAAGCAGTTTCTTGATGGAAGAAAAGAAAAGAAAAGCAGCAAAAAAAGTGAACAAAGCAAGGAGAGCAACTGAAAAGAACCCAGAAAGCAGACCAGGGAGAACAAAGGAGCCAGTGCCTGCACAGCAGAGGCGTGTGCCGAGGAGCAGCAGCAACCATTGAGCCAGCCATCCAGAGCGGGACTAATAGCACCAAAGCCCTCCAATAACCTCCTGTGCACCGAGCGACCAGATGTGGAGTAAGTGACTACAGAACTCCACACCCTAATCAGGCAGCATATCCCCTAAGGATCAACGATGATCAAGAACACTTGGGAAAACCAGCGTAAGCCTGCGGTGAGGACACCCCAGCTCACCTTCCCACTGGAGCCAGAGCAGTAAGGATCTGTAAGTTAAATTGTGCTCCTGGTGGGCAGGGGCCCTATGCAAAGGACAGACTCAGTCATCCTCCCCTATAGTGATTGGATAGGAACAGAAGAGCTGGAGGGACTCAGTGCACACAAGGCATAGAAACCTTACAGGCACCCTGGAAATACCTGGCATTTAGACTGCACTCTGACACCAGCAAAGGCAGAGAGAGAGAGGGACTGCCTGAGACACACCCTGTGGAGAGCTCAGAGACACAAGCCTGCAGCAAGAGATGCACCAGTGGAACTCCTTGCCTGCACTGATAGAGCAAATAAAAATGCCAGAGACATGCTCAAAAATCTAATAGAGTGAGCAAATATTCAAAAGCTGAAAATATCCATGAAGATCCAAAAGGACTGCAGAGGCCACCTTAGCTTTGTACTTACAAACATGCAGTGTTTTTTTGTTTTTGCTTCTTGTTGTTGTTGATTTTTGTGTTTTGTTTGGTTTTACTCTGTTTTCATCTTGTATTGCTTTCATTTATTTATGTTTATTTGGATGATTGGTTGCCTTGTTATTTTTTGCTCAATTTGTTGACTCTCTCCCTTATCCCTTTTACAAGCTCCCCTCCCTCTCTCGCATCTATATTCTTCTCCTCAACACTTTTTCTTTTTCCTTTTTTTCCCTGTCTCATATCAAGACCATTTCATACCACCACACCTAAAACTCTTATATTGACTACCAGAAGCCCCCGACATATCCATTATTTCTAATATTTACCATTTATTACCTCAACACACTCAACCTCTTATTCCACTGGACCATACCCTCTACTTAACCTTATTCTTGCATTCATCACTGAGACTTCTCACCCAACCTTTACCACTGAATACAACCTGTCCTTGTATAAAGCAGAGGACACCTCAAACCATCCACTGCAGAGATTGGACCAGAGAGGTGAACCACCAGAAAGGACTGCCAAACCCTAAGGATAAACTCACCTCTGCTGAAAGAAGGAATAACTCAACACATTCCACATCAAGGCCTAAAAACACAGAGATTACAAACTGCCCTACTCACATCTCTGAGAAGAATCCCTATAACAGAAGCAACAAACAGACCCCAGAAGTCAACACCAGAAACTCACCAAAGCCATGAATAGAGTGGGCAGAAGAAGTCCTAGAGTAGTTACAACTCAGTACAAGATGCTAGTCACAGAGAGAAAAAAATAAGAAACAAATTGAGAGAAAGTATGCGAGAGCAGCAAAGATACAAATTTAAGAACAGAGAAACCATGGGAAGGAAAAATAGCAAAGAAACAGTGAGCCACCACAACCCCACAATAATAGAACTCAGCAACACTGAATGACAGAGATTACCAGAAGAACAATTCATATCTTAATAGTAGAAACAATATAAAACTTCCAGAAAGAATGCAGAGAGTGCTGGAAAGAAATGAACAAATAAAGAATCTGACACTCTGAACAAGAATCAAAAAGAAGCCTTGAATAATGTGAAAGATGTAATAATTAAAGTGAAGGCATCAATACAAATATAAACAGTAGATTAGACCACATGGAAAATAGAATATTACTCCTAGAAGATGACCATTTCAAAAATGAATCCTTAGTACATAATTTGGAAAAAAAAATTGACAGTGTGAATTGGCCATCGATGAGATCTGGGACAATTTTAAAAGAGCTAATGTAAGAATAATAGGCATAGAAGAGGGAATAGAAATTGAAACTAATGGGATAAATGTATCTCTTCAAAGAAGTAATATCGGAGATTTTTCAAAACATAGAGAAGTTGACAAACAGGGAAAGGAAAAACTCTCTCTAGACAATACCAAAGAAGAGGTTCACCACACTGCATAATAATCAAATTGACTAATGTAGAGGCCAACAAGAAAATCCTAAAGGCAAGAAAAGTAAAAGGCCAAGTGACATTTAGAGGCAAACCAATTAAAATCACTCCAAGCCTCCCAAACCAAGTCATGAAAGCCAGGAGGGGCTGGAGTAAAATATTCCAAATTCTGAAAGAAAATAACATGCAGCTAAGATTCTTCTAACCAGCAAAACTCTCTCTCAAAATTGATGGGGATATAAAAACCAAAAGCTGGTTTCTTGAAAAAATAAACAAGATAAACCACTGACCAACCTAACCAAAAGAAAAAGGAAATCAACCCAAATTACCAAAATACGAGATGAAAATGGTGGTATTACCGCTGACAATGTGGACATATAGAGGATCATCAGAAACTATTTTTAAAAACTATACTCCAACAAAATGGAAGAAATAGAAGAAATTGACAAATTTCTAGATACTTACTAAATTGATTCAAGAAGATATAGAAAATTTAAGCCTACCAATAACAATCAAAGAGATAGAAACAGCAATAAAGAGTTTATCATCAAATAAAATCCCAGGGCCAGATGATTTTCCAAGTGGATTTTATAAAACATTTATAGAAGAGCTAATCCCAATACTCCTCAAACTATTCTGGGAAATAGAAAGAAATGGAATCCTCCCAAACATATTCTATGAAGCCAGCATCATATTAATACAAAAGCCAAATAAACACAGTTCATGAAAAGAAAATTATAGGCCTATATGCTTGATGAATTTAGATGCAATACTGCTAAACAGAATACTAGCCTTGCACATTCAAAACCACATAAAGAAAATTACACACCATTTGAAAAAAAATCCATGTAATACACCATATAAACGGAATCAAAGACAAAAATTACATGATCATCTCAATTGATGCTGAAAAAGCATTTGACAAGATCCAACACCCATTCATGCTGAAAGCACTTCAGAGAATTGTAATAGCAAGAACATACCTCAACATAAAGAGGCAATATAAAACAGGCCCACAGCCAACATCATATTAAATGGAGAAAACCTTCAAGTGTTCCCACTAAGAACAAGAACAAGACAAGGATGTCCATTATCACATCTTCTGTTCTATATAATACTTGAGACTCTAGCCAGAGCAATAAGGCAAGAGAAGGAAATCAAAGGGGTAAAAATAGAGAAAGAAGAACTAAAACTATTCCTCTTTGCAGATGATATGATACTATACTTAGAAGACCCAAGAAAGTCAAACAAAAAATTATAGAATTGATCAAAAAATTCAGCAAAGTGTCTGTATACAAAATCAATCATAAAAAATAGGAGCTTTCTTGTATGCCAACCATAAATCCACTGAAAAAGAAATCCAGAAAATAATTCCACTCACAATAACACCCCCCAAAATAAAATACTTAGGGATAAACCTAACCAAAGAGGTAAAAGACCTCTATAAGGAAAACTATAAAATATTGAAAGAAGAAATCGATGAAGACCTTAGAAGATGGAAAGATCTTCCATGCTCTTGGATAGGCAGAATAAATATCATCAAAATGGCCATCCTCCCAAAAGTGATCTATAGATTCAATGCAATATCCATGAAATTACCAAGGTCACTCCTCACAGACATAGAAAAATCAGTCCTTAAATTCATTTGGAACAACAAAAAGCCCAGGATAGCCAAAGTAGTTCTTAGCAACAAGAACCATGCAGGAGTTATCACAATACCTGACTTCAAACTCTACTACAAAGCCACAGTAATAAAAACAGCATGGAGCCGGGCGTGGTGGCGCACGCTTGTAATCCCAGCATTGGGGAGGCTGAGACTGGAGGATCCGGGTTTGCGGCCAGCCTCAGCTACCTAGTGAGGCACTCGCAACTTAGTGAGACCCTGTTTCAAAATAAAGAATAAAAATAGGGCTGGGGGTGTAGCTCGGAGGTAGAATGCCCCTGAGTTCAATTCCCAGTACTGCAAATAAATAAATAAATAAATAAATAAATAAATAAATAAATAAATAAATAAATAAATAAATAAAATAAAAACAGCATGGTATTGGCACAAAAACAGATACATAGAAAAATGGAGCAGAATAGAAGAATCAGAAGCAGACCCATGTGCTTACTGTCAACTGATATTTGACAAAGGAACCAAAAATATACACTGGAAAAAATATAGTCTCTTCAATAAATGGTTTTGGCAAAACTGGTTAACAATATGTAGGAAAATGGAAATAAGCCCCACTTTCTCACCCTGCACAAGAGTCAACTCAAGGCAAATCAATGACCTGGAAGTCAGGCCAGAGACATTACAGCTACTTGAAGAAGGTATAGGCCCAGCACTTTAACACATAGGCATAGGTAAAAACTTTTTCAACAAGACCCCAAAAGCACAAGGAACTCAAAGGAAGATCAATGCATGGGATTGAATAAATTGAAGTGCTTCTGTGCAGCAAAGGAAACTCTCAAGAACCTCAACAGAGAACCCACAGAGTAGGAGAAAATTTTTGCCAGCTACTCTTCTAATAGAGGACTAATATCTAGGATTTACAGAGAACTCAAGAAACTCACAGCTAGGAAAATGAATAACCCAATCAAAAATGGGCAAAGGATCTAAACAGACACTTCACAAAAGAAAGGAAGAAATACAAATGGTCAATATGTGTATGAGGAAATGTTCCACATCATTTGCAATCAGAGAGATGCAAATCAAAACTACCTTAAGATTTCAACTAACCCCAATCAGAATGGCAATCACCAAAAACAAGAACAACAAATGCTGGCAAGGGTGTGGACACATGGGAACCCTAATACATTGCTGCTGGGAGTGTAAATTGGTGCAACCACTTTGGAAAACAATATGGAGGATCCTCAAATAAATGTCAATGAATCTACCATATGATCCAGCAATACCGCTTCTGGGTATCTACCTAAAAGAATGGAAACCAAACTATCAGATCAATGCATGTGTATCTATGTTTGTAGCTGCACAATTTACAATTGCCAAACTATGGAACCAGCCAAGATGTCCATCGACAGATGAACAGATTACAAAACTATGGGCATGTTTTGTAATCAATGGAATTTTACTCAGCCATAAAGAAGAACAAAATCATATCATTTGCAGAGAAATGAATGGAACTGGAAAACATTATGTTAAGTGAGATCAGTGCATCACAAAAAGTAAAAAAATCATATGCTCTCCCTAATATGTGAAAACTAGGGAGAAAATGGAACATAATCAGGACTCCAGATGAAGAAGGAGAAATCTTAATTTAGCAAAGAATTTGACTTAATGGAAGGGGATTGGGGAGGGGGAACACCCTAATGATGTACTTTCAGGAACATATTGAAGTCAGTCACTAAACTGAACTTCACAAGTAGTGTGTGAAGAGTGGGGTGGGAATTGTGGAAGGTTTAAATGAGAAATGTGTGCATGTGTGCCTTTACCAGCTTGTGTCTAACAAAAACGTATGGTTACAATGCTCCAAGTAAAATGAAGAAGTGGTGCTGTTTGTGATCTGACAATGATTGATATATCATAAATGTCTATGTAACCCTGTTGTACTCAAGAAATGTATAAAAAAAATCCGTGCTGAAAAAAATTTAAAAAAATAAAATTGTTAAAAAAATTTTTAAAAATAAAATCATCCTATTATGTAGACACATACATTGGATATATGTATATGTTCATATATATGCGTATTTGTAGATGTAAAATTATTATATATCTTCATATAACCAATAGTTTTTTTAGCTCAAATGTACAGGATATGAAACAAACAAAAATAAGATAGAAAAATGTGTATCATGACCTTGAATGCACAATGGAACCAGTTGAGCATTTTGATTCTAGATGGTGGAGTGTCACCATTCTAAATATTAATACTGTTGTTGGAATTACAATGACTGTGACTATTCTAATTGAGAAATAAGGCTTTATTGCTCATTAGTAAATTTTTGTTCCTTAGGGATTCTGTATGTCAGATATTGGCATTAATAGCAGTGATTATTCTCTTTTCTTTCTATAAACCCACATTAGACCTCTTTAGAAGAACATGCTACATCAGTGAAGACCAGGCAATTTATACAGTAGAGCATAATAGCTTTTCTTTAGGCTAATTGAAGCTTGGTAAAAGTTGAAATAAAATTGAGAAAATATGAGAGAGAAGTGTTCACCACCATTGAAAGGAAAGTAAAAAGCAGCATAATATTTTGGAAAATCCCCTTTGAGTTTTGCAATGTGAATGTGGTCAATAGATCACATCAATTGATGAGTTAGAATAATTGGCTTATTTGGAGCAGAATTAGGTTCTTTGTGGCAGAATACCAGAACAGAGGTTGGTCCCATAACCAGTAGCTGTGGTAGCTCAGTAGCCAATACTGTACCCATGCAGTGGGTTTTGTGATCTGTTTATGAGTTCTCTTTTAGAGGATTTGTAACCCAACCCAACATCTTTGTTCTATTTTGAGAAGGATGTGGCTTACAGGTGTATGGATACATGACATTCACTGATCTATGCTCAATCCAAAAAACTCTTAGAGTCATGTGTCACTTAATACTGGGGTAACTCTCAGAAATGTGTAGTTAGATGATCTGGTCACTGAGTAAACATCATAGAGTAACTCATGCAGGCTACATACCTAAGCTACTGCTCATAACCTATAAACCTGTACAACATGCTACTGTTTAAGTATTATAGGAAGTTGTAATGATGGCAAATACAATGCATTTTTCAGCTCCATTACAAAATTCTGTATGTGTATGTATGAAAGTGAATAAAACTGGTTATAATTATATGTTTATAGCTTCAATCCCCCCAAGTATACTCTGAGCTCATTCTCCTGAAATTATACCATTCTATTTTTATTTTAGGACCCCTTTACTATTTTAAAAATTGAATTTCCCCAAAAAGCATTTGTTAAATTAGTTATATACATTGCTGTTTACCAGTATTAGATATTAAACTTTCGGTAACTTTAAAATACATATTATTATATTTAGAAATAATAACAATAAGCCTACTGGAAATGGTGGTGCACACCTGTAATACCAGTAATTTGGGAGGCTAAGACAGGAAAATTGCAAGTTCTAGGCCAGTCAGCATTTTAGCATGACCTTCAATAACTTAGCAAGACTGCTTCAAAATGAAAAAATAAATGAATAATAGAAAGGGCTGAGGTGAGATCCCCAGGACCAAAAAATAAACTCATGCATGTTAATGTAAATAGCATATTTTTCCAAAAGAGAATTTACCTAAAAACTTATGATTTTGAAGTTTTATAAATACCTTCAAGTTTGGCTTTGATTCTTATTTCTGCTTCTGCTATCTGTCTGTCTTTATGTGATTTTTTGGTCCCAGTATATCAAGAAAAGCTGGCTCACACCAATGTGTCCTTGAGAGAGGAAGGAGCATTTTCATAGTCTTTTCAGGTATTTATGGCATTCCTTTTGATACTACACAAAATTTCACATGTGGTGGTTTCTTAAAGGGGTCCATGGAGATGTGGAATCTGAAACCATGTAAAAGAACTTTTATGCTTATTCTGCTCTGTTAGCCTGCATTTGTATCTTAATCCATGCATACTTTGTGAATATCAAGCAATCGTAAGTTGGAGAATATTGGTTCACTAAATTATGCATATCTTCCAAATGCTGACATATTTTATAATGCAGTGTAAAATCACTTTTATTAATATTATTGATTTCGTTTGAAAAGACTTAACATTATCAGAAAACTTAAGTTCAGTGTAGCAGATATTTTTTGAAAATTCAAATTTTTCATTGAAAGCATAAATTTTATCATTTGCAATAAATATGGTTTTTTAAATTATAATCTCACAGTTTATTTTTTATTGGGGAGTTGAGGCCATTTATATTCAATGTAATTATTGGGAAATGATTTTTAATTCCTAATATTTTGTGTTTTGACTTCTGTTTGAGGTAGTGTTTGTTCTTTGCCTAATTGTTTGCTTCCTGGAAATTATTGTTTCTCTGGTTCTGACATTTACTTGTTAGTTCTTGTTTGTAGTTAATCTCTTTGAGTATTTTCTCTAGTTCTGTTTTGGACGACATAAATTCTTTCAGTTTTTGTTTGTCATGGAAGGTTTTAATTTCTCCATCAATTTTGAGAGATAGTTTTGCTGGGTAAGATAATCCTGGCTGCAAGTTATTTTCTGGATGAGTTTGTAATACATTGCTCCAGCCCCTCCTGGCTTTCATGATTTGGTTTGGGAGGTATGGAGTGATTGTAATTTGTTTGCTTCTAAATGTCAGTTGAGCCAGCCACCCCTCTGTGGCATGCATGGACTTGCTCCTTTGCTCTCCCTGGTCTTCTGAGTTCTGTTCAGCTGCATTTCAATTTTCATTACTTTGTTCACTTTTTTGCTGCTTTTTTTTCTTCTGTCAAGAAGCTGCTTTTGTGGCAGTTTTTATTAAAGCTCTACAGCAATTGAGTTCTGCTCTGGCTCGGAGGGAGAGGTGAGCTGGGATGTCTCCACTGTGGGCTTAAGCTGGCCATCCAGGCATTCTAGTCACTGTCGATCCTGCAGGGATATTCTCCCTGATTAGGATGTGGCATTCTGGAGTTACTTACTCCACATCTGATCACTGGGTATGCAGAAGGTCATTAGATGTCTTGGTGCTAATAGACACCCACTCTGGGTGGTTGGCTCCATGGCTGCTGCCGTTCTACATTGTGTGCCACTGCCACATGCAGGCTCCTTTGGTCTCCCTGGTCTTCTTTCTGGGTTCTGTTCAGCTGTGCTTCAATTTTCCTTACTTTGTTCACTTCCTTTCTGCTTTTTTTCTTCTGTCAAGAAGCTGCTTTTAGAGCAGTTTTTATTCGAGCTCTACATCACCTGAGGAGAGGTTTTTCATTCAGTCATCATCTTGGATTCCTCCTCACAGTTTACTTTTTGTAGTGCTAGGGACTGAACCTAGAGTCTTACACATGCTAAGTACATGCTGTACCACTGAACTAAATCACTATTGCCATCTATTCCTTTAATAGAGGATATCTAGAATATGCATCTCTCTCTCTCTCTCTCTCTCTCTCTCTCTCTCTCTCTCTCACACACACACACACACACACACACACACACACACACATACACACACAACTAACTCTATCAAAAAAGTGGGCAGTTGACCTCAATAGATACTTCTCAAAAGAAATATAAATGGTCAATATATATAAAAAATGTTCAACAACATTAGCAATCCGTGAAATGCAAATCAAAACAACACTGAGATTCCATCTAACTTCAACTGGAATGACAATCATCAATACTACAAACAATAATAAATGATGGCTAATAAATGATGGCCAGGATGTGGGGTACTAAACCACTAGCCTTCTCACTATTTTTAATGAAATATTTGCTAAATACCTATTTGATTAAACATAACTTTTCATCCATTTTTCAAGTAAAATATTGTGTTTAATGAAAACCAAACCAATAAAAACATACAATACAATAGCTTTTCCCTAAGATTAGTATTGGGTGTTGCAGATGTAGTAGAACAGCTTCATGCTTAATTTTTGTTATTTTACATATCGTTTGGCTTTTCTATTGTAAGTGTAATTATACATCATAATGAGAACCAGAGTGATAGAAACACATATGCACACACACTTGATGTGTTTTACTCTGCATCACACCCTACTCCTCCCTCTCCATATACATGTTATTGAGATTGTTGTTGATAATTTTATATGTATTCCTTCATCAAGTCTCCTTCCCCATCCAGCTCCTTCTTCCAATCCTTTCCACTGTTTTACAGTACTCTCTTCTCAGTTATTTAAAGACTTTTGTTTCCTAATTTCTCTCTAGGTTCCACCTATGAGACAAAACATACAATGCTTCACTTTCTGAGATAGGCTAACATCACTTAGCATAATAGTTTCTAGATCCATCAAATTTCCTGTAAAGGATATTCCTTTGTACTTCTTTATGGCTGAGTAGAAATCTATTGTGTTAATATGCCAGTTTTATTATCCATTCATTTGTTGATGGACACGTAGGATGTCTCCATAATTTGGCTATTGTGAATTGTGCTGCTACAAACATAGATACATGTGTACCGTAGCAGCTGTTCTAATTTGCAATCCCACCAACAGTATGTGCAGGTTCCTATTACCCCACATCCTGGCCATCATTTATTATTGTTTGTAGTATTGATGACTGTCATTCCAGCTGAAGTTAGATGGAATCTCAGTGTTGTTTTGATTTGCATTTCACGGATTGCTAATGTTGTTGAACATTTTTTATATATATTGACCATTTATATTTCTTTTGAGAAGTATCTATTGAGATCAACTGCCCACTTTTTTGATAGAGTTAGTTGTGTGTGTGTGTGTGTGTGTGTGTGTGTGTGTGATGCATATTCTAGATATTCTCTATTAAAGGAATAGCTGGCAAAGATTTTCTCCCATTCTGTAGGCTCTGCTTTTAGAACTTTAGTGTTTTCCTTTGCTGCACAGAAACTTTTAATTTAATGCCATCCCATTTTTTATTTTATTTTCAGAACTTCAGTGGTCTTATTGAGGAAGTTTCTACCCCTGTGCCTATATGTTGGAGTATTGGTCATACACCTTCTTCTAGTAATTGCAATGTCTTTGGTCTAATTTCTACATCTTTTATATATCTTGAGTTGCAGGGTGAGAGATTGAGTTTTAATTCCATGTTTAAAAGGCTATCATTTCTTCAGTATATGATTTTGGCAATTTTGTAAAAAATCAACTAGCTGTGAGTGTGAGGGTTTGTCTCTGTATTTCATTGGTCTATGTGTCTCTTTTTGTGCTGATATCATGCTGTTTTTATTATTATAGCTCTGTCGTATAATTTGAAATCATTTTGTTAGGCTTCCAGCATGGTTCTTATTGCCAAGAGTAGCTTTAACTATTATATTTTATTTTTGTTTTTCCATATGAATTTTAAGAATACTTTTTTTCAGCTCTGTGAATAATGACATAGATATTTTGATAGATTTTACTGAAACTGTAAACTGATTTTGGTCAAATTATCATTCATTACAATATTTATTCTGATTATCTAAAATTATGGGAGGTCTTTTCATCTTGTAAGATCTTTTTCAAGTTCTTTCTTTAGTGTCTTAAATTTTTCATCATAGAGGTGTTTTCCTCCTTGGTTAGAATTATATTTAAGTATTTTGTGGTTTTTTTTTTTTTTGAGGCTATTGTGAATTGAATTGTTTTCTAGATTTTCAGTGGATTCATGATTGGTGTATGGAAATGCTAATGATTTTTGTAAGTTGTTTTTGTATCCAGCTACTCTGCTGAATCCATTTATGAGCTCTAGAAGCCTTCTGGTTGAGTTTTAGGGTCCTATTCTAAAATCATAAAATCTACGAACAAAGATAATTTCACTTCTTTCCCTATTTTTAGTCCTTTAATTTGCTTCTCTCACCTTATTGTTTAAAAAGACATATGGGAGAGTAGAGATTTAAAAATTATGATTTTTATTCTCAGTAACAACTTCAAACTTATTTATGCTGTTGACTTCATGGAAGTAGAGTTTGTATCACTGCTGGAGATGTGCTAAGATGTTAGAAGTTGATTTTACATCATCAGTGCAATAAAAATGAAGTAAAGAAACAGTGTAACATTTTTCTATTGTTAACAAATTAATTTTTTATTGCCTGAATCTCCTGAGAGTGTGGAAACCCCAAGGTTCTAGAAGTTAGGTTTTGAGAATATTTGTGGTAGGAAAACTTAAGCTTATGCACTAAATTAGATGTTTAAAAATGTTTCCAGTACAATTATGTGTCATGGAAAATACTTGAAAATAAATGTCCATTAACTTGAGGGCAGATCCATTGTGGTCTCTGTGAAGGTGGTGTCTTTCTATATTTCATTGCTCTTTGTATATTAAAGTGCTTAGCACATAGTGGGTGCTCAATTTGTCTAATGAGTGAATGATTTCCACTAACAAATGTTAAAAATTCAAAATTATATTTAGAGAACACTGGGAATAATGTCTTTTAGTCCTCCCTGTTTTTTTTTTTTTATGTCAAAACTTGCTCCTAGCTTTAAAACTGACTCCAAAATAAGTTCATATTAGTAGAATTGATTTTTGGGGGCATAATTATTTAGAACAGTCAAATTTCCTTTCCTCCCTCCTTCCTTCTGAAGTCTGAATGTTAGTGAGGTTTATAGTTTATTTAATAAACTAAGGGAATGGGAGGCATTGTGTTTAAAAAAATGTGTACAAATATGCTGACTTAATGTTTCTTAGTTTATTTTTATTTCCAATGTGTGCACCTTCTTATTTTATGACCATCAAATGCTTGCAGATTGTTGAATTTTTTATTGTTTTCAGCACAATCCCTTATATTCATTAAGTAGACCATATTTATACATGATTTAATTAGGAAGAAAAGGGTCTAAAAATTAATCTATAAAACTTGCCTCATATAGACATGCCTAGAGAATCCATGCTTATTTATTGTGAAGATATTTCTTTCTGCTGACTCTAAAATGTGTGTGTGTGTGTGTGTGTGTGTGTGTGTGTGTGTGTGTGTAATTAAATTTTATAAGTAGGCATGTTGATAACAGTGTAAATATATTTAAGTCTTTGATGGCTAAAAATTAGATGCAAGTACTTTTTGTTGTTATTTCTGTTATGCATACCATCTAGCCTTGTGTGCAGGTCCCTTTAACTAAGGCTCCACTTCAAAAGCCTTGAGAGTTATCTCCCCACCTCCAAAATGCTTTTGAAAGACCTTTTCATTTTTACTTTTCCCATCCTGTGTCATCTGCATGCTACAAACATTTTAAACATTAGAGCTTCTAAAGTGCAATGTGATCTTATACAGGGATTTCTGTAATCCTGAAACTGGTACGTAAAGCAAGTGAACTCAGAATATGGAGTATATCTATACATTTCTATTGCATTTTATAAAGACAGGAGGTTTGAACAATGCTAGTGTAAATGTACTTGTTTCAAATGTTATGAAACTGGCACCATCAGGATAGCATTTTCCTTGCCTCTAAATTATAGTCAATCCCATCCTACCCATGGTGTTTTTAAAGAATACAGGACAAAACAATAGTTATACTAAACAAAAGCACTGAGGATTATTATTTCTTAGGGAAAGAAATATTCATACCATTGAATAACTGCAACCTAGAAAAGGGTAAAATTTATTGACTCTCTGTCCCTAGGCTTATGGATAATTATTAGGCAATTGCCCAGTATAAGATATGGGTTTTATTAGTGGAACTATAAATGGTAGGAGTATGATTTTATTTTTACCACCATTGATAATAAAAAAAATGCAAACTAAAATGGAAGTCCCACCTTTCTACCATTTTGAGTTTCACAGAATGTTAGGAGTGAACTCTAGTGCTGGTGTTGGTTTGGCTATATAGTATAGACAGATGCACACACTTACACAGTTACCAGTTTTCTGGAGGTCAACTGACTACTATGCATAAGTCCCTTAAAAGTGTCTCACATATTTTTGTTTTTAAAATTTTTTCCAGGAAAGCGGGGCATGGTGGTGCACGCTTGTAATCCCAGCATTTGGGAGGCTGAGACTGGAGGATTCGGGTTCTCGGCCAACCTCAGCTACCTAGTGAGGCCCTCTGCAACTTAGTGAGACCCAGTTTCAAAATAAAGAATAAAAAATAGACTGGGGGTGTAGCTCAGAGGTAGAATGCCCCTGAGTTCAATTCCCAGTACCACAAAAAAAAAAAAAAAAAAAAAAAATTTCCAGGAAACAGAACGGTACAAGTATACAAATATGTATTCATATAAGGATGCATTGAAGTATTTTAATATTTTGCGAGAAATTGAATACAACAACCTAAATATTCAATATTAGAATAGTAGAAGTTATATATGTGTGTTAGTAATAATTTAAATAATAAGGGGAGGAGGAAGATTCAAATGGCGACTGAGTGAACCGTCTTTTCACAAACGCCTTGATTTGGATCTAAATTTACCATAAAAAGATCTTTTCAACAGAAGGAAAAAAGTGAAATTTGAACCACAAACAAATAAAGAAGATCAAGAAAGCAGAGCGGGGACAAGAAAAGACGCCATAGCGCAGCAATCCGCGCTCCGCGCTCAGCGCG
>PVLC010005200.1:0-22530 GCA_004027655.1 Graphiurus murinus
CACGCTTGTAATCCCAGCATTTGGGAGGCTGAGACCGGAGCATCCGGGTTCGCGGCCAGCCTCAGCTACTTAGTGAGGTCCTCTGCAACTTAGTGAGACTCGGTTTCAAAATAAAGAATAAAAAATAGGGCTGGGGGTATAGCTCGGAGGTAGAACGCCCCTGAGTTCAATCCCCAGTACCGCAAAAAAAAAAAAAAAAAAAAAAAAAAAAAAAAAAAAAAAATTTCCTTTGCCATTGGTGTTTTTGTCTTCATCTTCTTCGTTTTCATCTTTGCAGTAGTAGTTGGGATGGAAACCAGGGCCTCCTTCATGCTAGGCAAGTGCTTTACCACCAAACTACATCCCTAGCTGTCAGCTTTTGACAATTTGATTATAATGTGTCTAAGTGTAGGTTTCTTCGAATTCATCTTAGAGTTTGTCCAGCTTTTTAGGTGTTTATATTCATGTCTTTCATCAAGTTTGAGAAGCGCCTGAACTCTTCAGCTATGCTTTCTTCTTTCTCTCTCTTTTTTGGGAGGCTCCTATTATGTATATGTTAGAATATATGATGGTGTCTCTTAAGCTCTCTCCATTTCTCCCTCATTTTATTTCCTTTTTGATCCATAGACTAGGTAATATTATTTGTCCTATATTCAAGATCACTGATTCTCTGCCTGCTCAAATCTGCTGTTAAATTATTCTAGTAAGTTTTTCAATTCTGGTGTTATGTATATGAACTTCAAAATTTCTTGTTCAATTTTAGAATTTCTTTATTGATATTTTCTATTTGCTGAGAAATTGTTCTCATGCTTTCCTTTAGCTCTTTAGAAGTTGTTAGTTTTAATTCTTTGAACACGTTGGGAAGAGCTGATTTAAAGTCTCTGTCTTGTTAAGTTCAACACCTGATCTTCTTGAGGGGCAGTTTATTCTGACTGCATTTTTTTCATGTATTTGGGGCATCATTTCTTTTCTTCTGTGTGTGTGTCTCTTAACTTTTCTAGAAAAAAGGAGCATTTTGATTATTATGTATTTGAATTTAAACACTCATCCCTTAGTGTTTGCTGGTCTTCCTTGTTGTGGTAGTTATTTGTTTAGTGACTGTTCTGAACTAATTTTATAGCACTGTATTCTTTTTTGTGTGTGCATGTGTATGTGTGTGGTACTGGGGATTGAACCTATAGGTATTCCAGCTTAGGGGATACCCTGAGCCTTATTTTTATTTTATATTTTGAAACTGAGTCTCACTAAGTTGTGGAGGCCCTTATAAGGCTATCTCAGCCTCCCAAGTACTGGGATTAAAGGCATGCACCACCACACCTGGCTGTAGCATCCATATTCTTCGTTGTGTGTTCCCTAGAAGTCTTTGCTCCATTAGTGGTCAGGTGATAATTAGATGGGGACTTCCTTAAATAACTGGAATCAAAATATATTGTATAAAGAAAAATGTTATGATCCTGAAACAACAAAACTTTAGAATATAATTTGCCTCTCTCTTAATGGGCAATAGAATAGATTTTGAGGTCCTTGAGAGCAAAAGCCATAAACAAATGGCATGAACCAACCAGACCAATAAAACAGATGAAATGCTGAATTGAAAAATGTCTGTTGAGAACCTATGCTAGGTACCAGGGTTTCAAAGACATGCCACCCCCCCCAAACAACAACAACAACAAAAACCCCAAAACAGACATGCCCAGCAAGATAGTGTTGTCTAGCAGGTTGAGTGCACAGCTGTTGATTTAGAGCATGTGGTCCTAGTGTCAGCTCCATCATTTGCTAACTGACTGTTGAAGGTCAGATTTCCTGGTAATCAGACCTGTGGTGAGACTATAGCTCAGGATGTTTGTTAAGCAACACTTTTGGCACCAACACCCATTAAAGAAAGGGAAGGAAGGGAGATTAGATAGAAGTTAAGTCTCAAAGCAGAAGTCTTTGCTGGCACCATAGGATACTCTGAAGTGATATCTGAGTTGAGATGATCCCTCATGGAGATCAGTCATTAGGTGTGGCTGTCCTACAAAGAGGGCACAGCCTTTGGTGAGGAATACCACAGAAAATAGGCCACATGGGTAAGGCAGGAAGTCCATTCTCAAAGAGGGATTTGGAAGGTTATGTTATTTCCACCACAGTGACATCAGATAATTTATTTAACTTTGCTGACATTCATTTCTTCATTTGTAAAACAAATGTTGAAAATGTATTCATAGGTTCAATCTGAGGATGAAATACAAGACAGGTAGCATCCCTGCAGTGCCTGATACAAAGAGTTATGAAGCGTTCTCAATTATCATGTTATCTATAGCTTCTCCAACAGGTATAGTGACATTCTGTAGGGAATTGGCGTTTCAGAAATGGACAATAGCATTTTCTGTCTCATGGGGAGTCAGAGGCAGGCACAGAGAGGACAATTCGGTGCAGTGTGATAATGTTGTGTACTGTTTGGATGTTGGCCTCCCAGACACCTGCCGCCTGAGTTGGGCACCACAGACAGCGAGGTGGGGAGATGGGAACAAGAACACTGCTGTCTAGGATGGCTGGGACGAGTGGGGAGGGAGGAGGCTGGGGTCATGCTAGGAGCCAGATCAAGTATGGGCTTGGATTTATGATGAAGGTAAAGGGCTGTGAAGGATTTTAAATAATGATCAGTTTGCATTTTATAAAGTTCAGTGTATCACACAAATTGAGAAGAAATTGGAGAGGGGTGAACTGGATATATAGGGAGACCCATTGAGAGGCCATAGCAGCCATCATGGCAAAGATGATGGCAGGGGGGCTGGGGGAGCATCATGGGGCTGGGCGGGGAGGCTAAGGAGTCACCTATATCCCCCAGTCCTGGTGTGCGTGCTTAGCAGACAGTGGTGCCATGCTCCATGAGATGAGCAACAGGTAGAGAAAGATCAGATCTGGTGAGAGGAAGAGGCTCAGTTTGGTTTTGATCATCAAAGCTGAGGTGTTTAGTGCTAGTTGATAGCTACAGGGCTGGGGCATGGAGAGTGATCTGTAGAACAGCCAGTGTGTGGAGTCAGCAAATTACCCCTGTAGAGAAGAGGATGGAGTAGAAGAGGGCTGGCCAACACCTGGTCAGTGTGAATTGCAACTGAGGAAGAAGAGTTAGATAAAGAGAAAATCCTGGTTTTCCAGTTTCTATCATGGGTTTTTCTTTGTTTTTAATTTTTTTATTATTAATGCATGTCAATTATATAGAACAACAGGTTTCCTTGTAGCACGTTCCTACATGTATATACAATACTTTGACATATCTACCTTCTCTATTATTCTCCATTCCTCCTGATTACCTTGCTCTCCTTTTTGTCTAATAGTCTCTTATCATGGATTTTGTCAAGGAAGCAAAATATCTCACCTCCAGCTAGTCAAGCAGCAGCTTTCTTTTTTGTTTTTACAATAACAACAACAATAAAACTCTGAACAAAGCCTCTGCTCTCAGATATCAATCCCTGCTCTTCTAGAAGAAGGTAAGGAGTAAATAGGAATTTTACTTTTGTAGAATAAGGTGACAAAAATTTATCAAATAATATAATATACCATTCTTAGAAACTGGTTGGCATAAACAAACAAACAAACAAATGATAGAGCTAAAGCATAAGGAAAGTTTTCATGAAGGAACACAGAGAACGTGAGAAAATCAAGAGTATAATGCAGTGGTTCCAGAACCACTATTAAAGTCTATTAGAAACAGACAAATTTTAACATTGTGCAGCTGGCATCCTAGTGAAACCAATAAAATAATAAAAATCAATAAATTGAAAGCTTATTAATGTTCAAAAATTGTAGATCATAACTCTTAGCAGTTTGGATATAAAAATAGCTATGGCAAGGGTCAATGTCATGTTTCTACTTTATAAGGTAAAGTGAAGAATTCACCAAAATGGTCTACAGTAAGTGGAATGCACTATTTAGGTTATTTGAGCTAGGTGGGATGAGTGCCCTGATTTAACTAGCATGCTTTCTTAGATGAGGTATTCACTACTCTAAAGTAAATCTCCTTAGGATGTATTTTGTTTAATGGCAGGTAAGCTCATAAAACAGCAGCCTGTTGGAGAGAAAGTCACCAAGTGATGTGTGCATGTATGTTTGCATCACTTTGAATCTCATTATAATGTACAATTATAATTCACTCATAAAAGTAAAGCAAAAACAAACAACAACACAGCAGCCGGTCACCAGGACCGTGGGATTTTCAATGTCCAGCATTCCCAGTATCTTTCATAGTGGATTTTCTTCCACAGAATGTTATCATGTTATTACTCATGGTTCCCACCAGGAGGCACCCTAAATCCATCGTAAATGCGAAGACTGCAGGCTAACTAAAATCAGCTGTACTCACCCCGTTTGTGGAAATTGATAACAGCTGGGATTTTTATTAATTGAAACTTCGGAACTGAAAATGGTTGTTTCTAAACAAGGCAACAAGCCACGCCGGATGGTTTAACCGAGTCTGAGAGCACAGTTTGGAAACATTGCTTTTGCTTCGTTTGGGTCTCAGGTGCATCTCGTTGGCCACTAAGAGGAGGAGGTTGCAGGTCACAGTAAGATGGTGGCAATGGCACTTAGGAGGGGCCCTCTTTTCTCCAAGCACAGGTGGCCTGGGATTACCTTGCGGCTTCTCAAGGAATCTATATAAGACCCACTAATCTGCACAGGAGAACTGGAGTAGCTTGTCTGACAAGCAGGGGAAAAGGTTTTCGCTTCTGCTGGCAGAGGGGAGACAGGATGTGTATGTGTGGGCTTGGGGGGTGGCATACTGTACCTAACTCAGAGAAATGGCTCTCCCCACTACTAAAGCCCAGGGCCCTGAGTCATGTTCCACATTCTTGGTTGCTTTTCTTCCTCCCAAGAGCCCTCTTGGGTGAGCATTTATTGTCTACTTGTGTATATGAGGAGATGGAGGTTCCCGGAACTTCACTCTGGCCTTTGGCCAGGGATTCCACTGTGTATTAGTTTCTTATTTCTGCCAAACCGGTTACCACAAATGTAGTAGCTTAAAATGACACAAACATATTATCTTACATTTCTGTAGGTCAGAAGTCCAATACACAAAGATTGCAGGGAGCCAAAACCAAGGAGTTGGGAGGGCTGAGTTTTCATGGGGAGAATCTATTTCTTGACTTTTTCCAGCTTATTGGGGCCACCTATGCCCCTTAGCTTATGGTCTTTTGCCCTGTCTTCAAAGCCAGCCATATCTGGTCTCTGATCCTTCTTCCATCATCATCTCTCTATGGTCACAGCCATAAAATGTTCTCTGCTTTTAAGGACCTATAAGGTTAAATGGCACCTGCCCAGACAATCCAGCACAGTCTCCTATTTCTGATTCCATCACATCTGCAGGGCCCCTTTTGCCATGTAAGGTTCCAGGGGTTAGAATGTGGACATCTTTGGGAGTTTAAATAGACACTTCATGAGTTATAGTCCATTCATGAGAGTAAGATTCTGTCTAGTGTTTTGATTTTCCATGAATAAGGGCCAAGATGCAGAATTTATTTCTTGTTAATAATTAAAGCATCCAGGCAAATCTCTGCAGTAAATTGTAGAAGCCAAACTAAGCATGACTCTCTGAGATTTATATGTAAACTCCTGCTATGTCCCAGGTATCATATTTGGTGGTGGCCACATAATGGTAAAAAGGTAAGTCCTTCTCCCTTTATATGGCCACGTGAGGCAGTTACATAAATAGTAAGTGTGAAGTGATACTGGTGCTATGAGAGAAGTCTGCACTAAAGAAGGCTAGAGTGAGGGACAGTTTAAAACTTAGATTCTGTGAGTTCTAAAGCAACCACCCACTCTCTGTGCCAACTCTTCACCTGTGGATCCCCCGACAAGGAGAAATAAAAGTGCCAGGACGTGTTACATCCACAATAAGCTAGTATAACCTTTCCTACTATACAAATTTTGTTGTTCTGAATGTTAGAGATCTGTCCTGCCCTGAGTTAAGAAGGAATCTCTGCAGTTGATAAGAAGGGGCTAGTTTGTCTTGCTCGTCACTTCTGGGAAAGAGAAACAGCTCCTAGGTCAAGATGCATTTATGAAAATTACATGAGTTATTTGTGCCAAGATCCCGGTATTTGCACAGGTTGACTCCTTACTGCTTATCTGAAGTTTCAACATTCCCAGGGGGCAGTGATGGGATGGCTGCTTCAACCCTCTCCCAAGTTCTAGCCCAGATCTCTTGCCTCACTCCCTGCTGCAGAAGAGCAGGGGCCAGCATCCTCTTCAGGAACCTGTATTGAAAGTGAGTGTGGATCTTGAAGACAGAGTAGAGAGTTGACAGGGGAGAGATCTTTGCAAATGTACTATGCCTTCTTCACAGGAGGACATAAGATTTATGCTAGATAATTTCCACACTAAATAGACCATCAATTCTGCTGATTCAGCCTTAAACTTAGCCTTACTCTAGACTAACTCAGTGTCTATAGTATAGACATAACAGTTAAGGAGATGGAGCTTGTTCCAGTGGGATCAAAATGACTCTTCCTCTGTGTGTGTGTGTGTGTGTGTGTGTGTGTGTGTAGGGGTGAGTGTACATGAATACATTGCAACGGGCGACAATTTTCTATCTATTTATTTTATATTATTTTTTTTCTGGTACTGGGGGTTGAATTCAGAGGTGTTCTATTTCTGAGAGACATCCTCAGCCTTATTGTATTTTTTATTTTGAAACAGGGTCTTGCTAAGTCAGCTGAGGCTGACTTCGAACCTGTGATCTCCCTGTTTCAGCCTCCCAAGCACTGGGATTAGAGGTATGCATCACTAAATGGTGGTGGTTGTAATGCTGCAGCCACCTCAGACTGGAGGTTGTTGGTCCTTGGTTGATGTATTGAAATGTGAGTCATGACCCTCCACCAATCTAGCCCCAAAGGTAGAACTAAAACCTGGAATCAGAGACAAGATTGAGAATCCTTTCTCCCCTGGCTCTGGCGAAAGTGTAATTCACACATAATGGCTATGACCTATCATCCATGAAATCTTTTAGATATAATCAAATGCCGGAAAGACTCCAGACAAGTAAAGAAGCCTTGGGTTGAGAGTCAAAGATTGCTTCCCACAGTGCTCTCTCTGTTACTCACTGTACTAATGGAATTTTTCTGGATTGAGATTTCATCTATGAAGTGCAGGGTTTGGAGCAGACTTGACAGGCTCCCTTAGGCATACTATTTTAGGGTTAGGTTCTGTCTGCCGGGGGCCACCCTCCAACCACTGCAGGAGAGCTTTCCAGTCACATGGCTTCTGAGGGAGTGACAAGTCTGCTATGAAAGGGATTTGTGTGCCAAGGGTCAGTTTGGATCAGCCACTTTCTAACAGTTCCAAACACCGTTTTTAAATGTTCTCTTCAAGATTGGGCGAGCTCTGCTCTTCTGCAGTAAGCATCTATGGAGCCCCTGAACAAGTAGTGAAGGGCTGCTCAGGCTCTACGGTGGTGGGTGGACTAAGACTGGTGAATGGTCTGTGAAAGGAAGGCACCTGGTGCTGTGGGTAGCTTCCTGGGGGTTCAGGTGGGAACCGCACACGCAGAGCTGAGACAGAGCATGTCCAGAGTGCGGGGCTCATGGTGGAGATTGGTTGACAGAGGAGACTGGAGAAGTACTTGGGCTGCAAGGTTCTTTGTCCATTGCAGACCACATCAAGCACACACCCTTCCACACAGTAGGTGGTCTGTATGTGTACTGATTAAATGCTTCAATGTATTCAGACTAGAAGACATTGGATAATTGAGAGTAATGCCTGAAGTGTTACCGAGATCTTTCAGTAGGCAGAGTTTACACCAGCATACATTGTGTTTTTGTTGCCATTTCTTTTCCGGAAACTCCATGGAGGTGAGCAGGAGCCTCAGCGTGTATAGATACGTGGACTGAATTGAAGGGAATTCTTATTTCATCTCTCAAAATTCAATGAACTTCCCCCCCCCCATTTCAGCAGAAGTTAGTGAAAAAGAGTGAAATAAAGTTGCTCAGAGAATATGTAATTTTAAACATTTTTAAGTTAAAAACTCCCTATGTAATTTTTTTCTCTCCCTATGTAATTGAGTGAGGTACCCAAGTACAAATGAACACTCTCGTTACAGTGACCATTTTGTACCTTGAAAATGAATGTAGGAAGTGTCTTCTATATCAGCTTTTTATGCCTTGACAGCACACAAAATCAATATTATTCTTTTGACAGAGTTGAAAGGTGAGACTGAGCCAAGAGGGAAAAAAAAAGTTTCCAAAAAAAGCTTAATAGAATGTGATATCTGATTATGAATAGGTCAACTTCTTTTATTTTCTTATTTCTTTGCGTCCTTAAATACTGTCTCTCTTGTTCGGAGTCTTTACATAAGAGATTTCATTTTAACTTTCAGTGTTTATAAAACAGTAAGGATCAATGAAACAAGATTTTTTGGAAAGGCCACAGAAGCAGGAAGTTGAGATTTCCCTGGCTAAGTTTTCCCATTATTCCTCTGTTGCAAGAAAATGTGGAGAAAATATTGTTTTAAGGTTTTGGAGTGGGAAAGTATTAAGAACACTCAATGACCAGAAAAAAGCTAGCATGGTCAATGAGTCATAAGAGTGGCAGGAGATGAGGCTGAAAAGGTGAGCTGCTATTCATTGTCGATTTGGGTGCATTAAAAATGTATTTTTATGAAACTGTTTATTGAAACAGATTCTGCCATCACCAAGTGAGCCTACCAAAGGTAGGAATGTGGGTAACTCAACATTGCAAGTAGCTTTCTTTCCTGGTGTCCAGACAGTTATCTTTAGCACAGCTTAGTGGGCACTGGGTGAAGCGTGCATGCCTGTCTGGGATAAACGCATCTTACCTGGCACAGAGCATGGCTCTCTGCTGCAGGATCTGCACAAGATCTGTGCTGACCTGGGCCTTGGCTGAGGCCAGACACTCTGCATACTCACATATTTTTTTCAATAAGCCAGATTGGATGGCAATATTATTGTCTCCATTTTATATGAGACTCAGAAATGTAGGATAATTTACCCCACTTGACAAGAAGTAGACTCTAAACTCAAATTTAGATCTGTCCAATTTTAAAGTTTACTTAACTAGAATTATATTAAAAGACAGGTAAGCTTGAAAGGTTCTGCGTCTCTAAGAACTGGAGAAAATCAGGAAGTATTTTGCAGACATGAAATGCTTAGAAAAATAAACCCAAGAGATTAAAAAAAAATTCTTAGAAAGGCATGTAAATATATATCCATGTGAGCAATATCATCCATTAGTGAGTAATTATCATCTAGCTGAAAAATGAAAGACAGTTCTAAATGCTTATTTTATATCATTTAGCATATACAATAAATGTCATACTTTGAGCCCAGAGTTGTTTACATGTAATTATAAAAGCAATTCCTTCAAGATCTTACTAAATCAGTCACTGGTTAGTGTTTGAAGGATAGAGGTCTGACATATGGCAAATTATAAACCTCCTGACTGAGTGTCCTCCTCTGTCTGGCTCAGCTCTATCTGCCTTACTCCTTTGGTTCTTTCTGTCCTCTCAGGCACTTGAGGGCCAGTGCTGTGACCACATTTTCTTCTTTTACCAAGTATACTTTAATTCAACTGGAGGCAGACTCATGCATCTTCCTCTTTTAACTCTTGTCTAGCTACCATAGAACAATTTTAATTCCATTTTAGGCAAAAAGCACAGCTCCTACTTTGCTGAATAGGAATGAAATTAGACCTAGTGATTGACAGAGTTGTGTCACATAAAGAAACAAATCCGGTCCCATCTTTTTAAGCCTTTGTGTGGCTGACCATGACCTGGCCTACTGCAGGCAGGCACGAAGACTCTTAAAAGTAGACTTGCTTGGTAATTGTGGCACTCTCCCTGTGTGGCAGTAGATAGTGCTTTTGAGATGGCCTCACCCTAGTGTTATGGCACATATACAGGAAGGAAGCAAGCCAGTGTTTCTTTGCTGTTGTGACTTGGTAACACATATTGCCCTACCTTTGCTGTAAGAACTACCAACCCTTGAACTCCATAAGAAACCAGGGAGGACTTGGGTAACTATATACTCACTTATTTGGTCCTTAAGGAATAAATCTTTTGCCTTGTTAATATATTTAGTTGAAGTTGTCACAGTTGTTAACTTTCATCAGGTTTTCAACCCATATCAGCACTTTTGTGTTTTGTCTATCTCATTATGAAATCATGCATTAGATTTTTCATAAAAGTCTCCACTTACCTTTCATCTCTAATTAAACCTCTGTGTGTCCAGATAAATATATTACTGTATTATTCCTGTTTAATTACTGGTTGAAAGTTATTTTATCCCATTGCAAATGTTACATAGGAATTTTCAGATTAAAAAAAAAGCACTTTAATTTGATAACCACCATTTATTGAATGTATTACTTGGAAATAGAACAAAAGCCATTTGTAAATTGGATAGACCCTATTTAAGTCTTCAAAATTTTAAATACAGGGTAAATGACTGGAATAACATGATTGCTTGATGAATAACATTAGGTCTGTTCACCAATCTCAGTTGAATGAAGTATTTCCACTGCATCCTAGGCTTACAGATAGGCTTTTATGAATGACCAGTGTCCATGGTTTTCAGAGCAGGAAGTTAGATATCAAATTCTGCCCATTTAGCCAGGCATGGTGGTGCACACTTGTAATCCCAGCATTTGGGAGGCTGAGACCAGAGGATCTGGGTGTGCTGTCAGCCTCAGCTACCTAGTGAGGCACTCTGCAACTTAGTGAGATCCTGTTTCAAAATAAAGAATAAAAAACAGGGCTGTAGGTATAGCTAGGAGGTAAAATACCCGAGTTCAATCCCCAGTACTTCAAAAAAATAAAAATAAAAATAAAAAAATAAAAAATTCTGCCCATTTATGTGTACCTACTATGCTGTAGAGTTGGTTTAGCATGTTCCTACTTCATTTAGGCCACAGCAATGCCGTAATTGGGGCAGCATTTCCTTCTTTATATAGGAGGCAGGTTGAAGAGCTTGCTGTAAATAAGTGAAACAGGCTGTGGGGCAATACACAAATTAGTTATTATTAGTGTAATATTAATTGTTAACTTAAAATAATTTTTTAAAGTACAAGGTAATATTTGATTATTGTAGAAAACTTGAGAAAGAATACAGGTTATGAAAAGAAAAAAAAAACCTGCATAATTTCATCAAGTAGGGCTAACGCTGGCTACTATTCTACTGTACTCTTCTCTTTACATATGCATAAATTTATGCCTTTTTACTTATCAAAGTAAAAAAAGGTTACTCTTTTGTAACCTGTTTCTTTCAATTATTAGTATAGCATAAGCATTTAAAATTTTTTCTGTAACACCATTTCACAAAAAGAGTTCATTTTTTTTATACCATACAATATATAACAAACCCCTTTAATGTTGGAAGCTTTGTGTTGAAGTATTTGTGATAAATACGATGCGTATCCTTTAAGTGAATCTCTACATATCACATATATGCCTGTAATTCTCTAGAAGTATAGTTGCTGGATTAAAGGTTATGAACAGTTAATAGTTTTATGTTGCCAAATTAGCTCCAGAAATATTTTTCTTAAGCCAAATCACAGTCCCACCAGCAGTGTACTGAATTCATTTCCACAGACTATACTGAAAACACCATTAGAAACATTTTCAGTCAATACATTATCTTCTTGTAGTTGTATTTCTTTGATTACTAGTGAGATCAAACTTTTTCATTATATTGTTCCTTGTATTTGAATTTCTTCTTTTTCTTTGACTCCTGTTTTAAATACTAAATATTATTAAGACAAGCAAAGAACAAGGATGAAGCCTTGTGATATTGTGCTATTACTGTATTTCTTCTTCTGAAGGAAAACATGATCTTCTGTGAAAACAAATTACTTATAGAATGAAAAACAAATTACCAGGATTAGATACCTGGGCCCACCAGGCATGTTTCCATGACTCTTGTTACCATGGTACACGTTGAGTCATGCATTTCCCGTCTTCATCATTTTAGCTCTTCTAGCACATGAGTCCTTAATATGTTGTAGAGCACCATACTGTGGACAAGACTTATGAACAAAAGGGAGAATACTTCTTATTTAACCTGACTTCAGTGCTCTCAGGGCAGGCTTTTCCTCTGGATGTTGGACAGTCGTATCTACCTGCCTACTGGAGAGCTCTACCTGGATTGCCTACGGTATTTCAATCCAGCATGCCCCAAACTTGCCATCTTAAGCCTCCTTTACCCTCTCTATTCGCCTTCTCTGTTAGAAGCATGCATCTACTAAGAAAATATCAATGTCCAAGACTTATTTTTTCCTTCTACATATCTTTTGCTATTGACCCCTTTTTCCCTAATAATTTTTTAATTCAGGCTCTTTTAATGTTAATCACTCAATAAATATTGAGCTGTTACTCTGTTCCAGATTCTCTTCCTAGAACAAGGGGGACAAAAATTAGAGGAAAACAAACAAAGCCTTGCTTTTTGGAAGGACTGGGGAGGAGGGCAGATGAAACAGGATGATAAATGATAAATTTGGGATTCAAATAACTGTTTTGAAGACTATTTTAGGCTGCCCAAGGAAGAAGAATTGATCCTAAGACTTGTAGAGGAGAAGCCAGCAGTGTGCAGTTTGGGAAGAACTTTGTAGACAGGGGACATGTTAAGGTTTGGCGTCAAAGGAGCTTGACAGGCTGAGGAGCAGGAATAGCCTCATGGACTGGTGCCAGAAGTCAGCAGTCTGGCAGAGGTGAATCCACATTTGGATGCCATGGAAAGAGGTTTGAATTTTACATTATTTTAATCACAATGGGAATTCTGTAAAAATTCTTAGAGACAGAGAAAGAAAGATATCATTTGAAATTTTAAAAAAGAACACTGGAACTTCTGTGGGAAAATAAATCACAGTGGGAGCAAAGGCAGAAGCAGGAAGATCCGTTAAAAGACTATTGTAGTGGTTCATCTGAGATATTCTGGTGCTTGTTGGGTCAGGGTGGTGATGGCATTGGAGAGGAGAACTGGATAGATCCAAAGTATAAGGTAAATCATCTATACCCCTGACCCTGGAAGACACACTTCATTGACCTGCCAAAGTTCTCCATCCTTTGCTGAGTATTTTAGATGCCCCTGGCACTTGACTGCATGTGGTTGGTAGGCTTCTTTTTAGGACACCTGCACATTCCTAAACTCCCAAGGAGTTATATGATCACTAACAATTAGTTTTGTTTCCAACTTTACGTATCCCAGTTATGTTAAAATTTCAAAAAAAGGATTAATAGGAAATAATGAAATGGAAGTATACAAAATATCATTTCTAGGGAAAACAAGGTCAAATGACTTGAAAAGAATTAGTGAAAATATAGGCAAAATAGCAGTACAAGATTGAAAGTAAAAATTGAGAATTCTGGCACAGATTCCTTCACATGTGTCTCAAGTCTTCATTCTATAGACAGCAAAGCTGGTAATCAGAAAATACATCAGGGGTATGCCTTACCAAGAGAAATCATCAGAAACTCCCATTGGTGGAACTATACTTAAAGAAAGGCCTGAGACCTCTATCAGAATATTGGCAAATGAATATATACTTTTGTATATCTTGCTAAAATAAAATGTTTAAGGCCTCCTGATTTGCGTGTCCCTCTGAACTAATATCAGATAAGTGAGTTGCTGCTCTGTTCTGGAGCTAGAATTTGTGCACCAGAGGAGATAACAATGATGCTTACCATTTGCTCAATCTGGAGTTCACCCTTCTGCTTGGGATGCCCTTCTATTCCTCTTTGAAGGAGCAGATAAAGTGATAGACTGTTTTGCTAATCTTTGCCCTTATTTCTGGCCTTCAGATCTCTGTAATTCACCATGAATATCCCTACCATCACATTTGCTACAGTGCAGCACAATATGTGGTTTGCTAAGTCTCAGTTAAGGGACCTTTGATATATGTTTAACAGACATTTCTCTCCTCTTTGGCTTAATAGAGAACATTTCCCCCTTTCCTTTGCTAACAAAATGTAAAATATGGTCTCAGATAGATGGCCCTTCATTTATACAGACCAGCTTGTATAAAAGACTATATCACTCTAAACTCCTTGAAGAGATCATGTGTTTCTTAACAATTTTTATAACTCAGTGCCAACATATAGCAAATGCTCAATGTTTACTGAATGAACAAATGAAAGAATAGGCTATCTAATCTTTTGAACTATCTAATCTTTATAAACATTTAATTTTACATCCATACTATACTATTATAGAATGGATGTTAATGCATTGTCTCCACTCCCTAATTCATAAGTTGAAGCCCTAACCCTTAGTGTGGCTGCATTTGGAGATTATATCTCAAGGGAAGTAATTAATTTAAATGCAATCATAAGGTTTAGGCCTTGATATGACTGGCTTTGTTTTATAAGAGATACCAGAATACTTGTTCAAGCTTGTCCAAGAGATCACTAGAATACACAGTGAAATGGTGACGGCTGGCCTATACCTCAAGAGAAGAGAACTCAGAATGAATCTTACCTTGTCAGCACCTTGATCTTGGAGTCTAGACTCAAGGCCTATGCGAAAATAAATTTCTGTTATTTAAGCCACTCAGTCTATGGTATTTTACTACAGCAGCTCAAACAGACAAATATATGTATGTACACACACACACACACGCATATAAAATCAATTATTTTCTGTTTTGTACATATATTGTTTGTCAAAAGAAGTCTCAGAAGTAAGGGACTGTTGGAGAAAAAGTCCACCTGGCATGAGCAAGTAACAAGTGCTGTGCGCATTTATACCCTATCACTCTGAACTACATTATGATGTGAAACTACAGTGTACCAATAAAAGTATATTTTAAAAAAAGGGGACCACAATTGTTTGGATTTAGAATCTCCTCCTAGCCCTCATGGAAACAAAGTAGCAATGTTGGAAACAGGGTTTGGTTGCTAAGGAGGGATTCCTGGGGATGTGGCCTTGGGGATTATATATCCTTCCTCCTCCCCTTGCTTCCAGCCTCAGATGTGACAGCAGGAGTCTAATGCTCTCCCTCTCCCTCATGCCTTGGGCTCTACAAACCTAGCCTGACATGGATTGAACCTCCAAAACCTATGAGCAAATAAATCTTTTTCTAAGTTGCGTATGGTGAGGCTTATTGGGTCCAACAGTGATGTTGGCCAAGACAGGGGCCTTTGATATGTCTTATAGATGTTTTCTCCCATTTAATTTTCAAGAAAATATTTTTTCCTCCTTCTCCTTTGGTAACAATATCATTATAGACAGAAATGCCTTTGAAAAGCTTTTTTCCTCCTTAAGTTTATAATTCACAAATTTTAATTTTGGTGGAATTATCAACAAACTTATAACTTACATTGGTGCAACAAGTGGCCAGTCCTTTTTTTTTTTAATTATTATTTTTTTGGTAGTGGAGATTGAACCCAGGGGCATTACACCTCTGAGCTACACCTCCAGCTCTGTCTTATTTTTTATTTTGAAATAGGGTCTCGCTAGGTTGATGAGTCTCACCACTTGTAGAGGCTGTCTTTGAACCCAAGATCCTCCTGTCTCAGCCTCCCAAGTACTAGGATTACAGGCATGCGCCACTACGCCTGGCTCCAAGTGGCCAGTCTTCGTGATTCTCTTACCTTCTCATTTGTCACACCTCCTCTTTGCAAGATGGTTACTGTAGCCCTTCTGAACATCAACTGAGGTAGAAGACAGAGAAAGGAGAGAGTATATCTGCTACCAGCTGACTACCATTTGTTTCACTATCTGTAATCAAGACACAAGCTCAAATCTAGCTGCAAGAGGAGCTGAGAAAATAGTTTTTCTCATTCCTATCTTGGTGGCGACATATCAAGACGAAAAAAGAGGAATGCAAATAAATATCTGTTGGTTGAATCCAAAGAACACTATCTACTGTCTAAAGGAAATAGAAGTTTGGACCAGTAGATAAGCTAAATCTGGAGAGTCCTCCAGTTATAGGCTTAATAGCCCAGTGGAGAGGCTTCAACATTTCACATTGTACCAAAGGATTTTACCTATGATGTGACTGATGTTGATTATGATTAGCTAGGCTGCAAACATTGTATTAGGGCATTTACAGTTTATACATATTCTCACCAGTATCGATTACAATAAAGAGCTACCTTTCATTTATTGAGTATACATTGACTGCATTGTTTTTTGTTGTTTTGTGTAGATAGTAATTGACAAACATAAAAAAATGGCAAGTGAAGTATGTTCTGAGATTGTGGTTAAATCTATGGTCATGACTATTCATACGAGGTTCTGAACAAAAACCTACCTATAGTGTATTAATTGTTAGCATTTCCTAATTTGCATTCTATATTTACTGATCTTAATTCAAGATGTTTTGTGTATGGGTATGTGATACTATGGATTGAACCAGGGGCATTCTACCTCCCAACCATACCCCTAGTCCTTTATTTTTTTATTTTGACACAGGGTGTCCTTAAGTTGCTGAGGGTCTTTCTAAATTGCTGGAACTGTCCTTGAACCTGTAATTCTCAGCATCCCAAGTACTGGGATTACAGGTGTGTATCACTGTGCTTGTCTCAGGGCATTTTATTAAAGGGAAGAACAATTTAGCTAACTGTGACAAGTTTTAACCAATCTGTCATTCAAGTCTTTATCAGGACAAAAATATGTATGTTCTGGTGGAAAATTGTGGTCAAGAGAAAATAAAAGAAATAAAATAAAACCAAGACTGAGTCAGGCATGGTGGTACATGCCTGTAATTCCAGTGATTTAGTAGGCTGAGGCAGGAGAATAGCAGGTTTGAGGCCAGTCTTAGCAATTAAAAACAAGCCAGGAGTGGTGGCACATACCTGTAATTCCAGGACGTGGGCGGCTGAAGCAGGAGGACTGTAGGTTCAAGAACAGCCTCAGCAACACAGGGGGACTCTCAGCAACCAAGCAAGACCCTGTCTCAAAACAAAAATTAAAAAGGGCTGGGGGTGTAGCTCAGAATGTCCCTAGGTTTAATCTTCAATACCACAAAAACAAAAGCAGTGCAATGCAGTAAAGGTAATTCTGTGAAGAATCAAAATGTGGGTCTCAAGACCTAGAGGATAAAATTTAGATTCCTTTGTTTTATTAGTTGGGTTTACAAATTCATTTTAGTGTAATTCCCAAATTCCTCCTCTCCTATAAGTAATAAAATCCACTTCAAAACTAGAGAAATTATTTTTAGACCTGAGGTCACTTTTCTCTTACGGACATTTGAAATAATTACATAGATGATTTACCTCAGGATTATAGTTTCCTAAATTAATGTGCTTTAAGTGGCTAGTCTCAGTGTAATAAAAACATGTTAAAATACAAAATTTTATCACTGTACTTCCTACACAAGAACTTAATTCTTAGAAGTTAGTTTCAAGATTATTCACAGAAGTGTTCTGTTTCAGTTGCATTCAATTTTTTTTAATTAACATTGATTACATTTGAAGTCTACTGCACCTATTCACAAAGACTTTTGAAAGATGATTGGTGATATAAAGTGTAAACTCAGAAAACCAGACTTATTCCACACTTATGAAATAAAGCTGGTAAACATAATTCAGGTTACAATAATCACAGGAAAGAGGGAGGACAGACAACGTGGAGGGAAGAGTGGTATGCGACATCTGAACAACACAGCTATGTCATAATGAAAAAAATAATTTATTGAGTGAATATAATACTGGGAGTATAATGCATTATAAAAGTAAAAAATTAAATTCTAAATATAAATAATAGTGGTTTATTTAATTAACAGAGTTCCTCTTCACCCATTTAGAACTTCAAATACAATCTTTTCAAGCCAGATTTTAAGTGTGCGGTTTCCTTGAAAACAGACATATAGCACTGTGATATTTGGAACATGGCAATGCTCAACTGTTTTATTAGACTCAAAATGGTGCTGGTTAATTTAAATGATTGTTCTTTTTAAGCTTTTTGTAAAGTCTAGAATAACAGTTAAAAAAGAATTATCAGAGTAGCTTATTATATTCATTTTTGTCTCTAAGGATAATAAGCACATTTTTAATATACTTTGTAGAAAATATTCTGAATCAGAACATACTTGTGCATTTTGAAAAAGACTTAAAACTTGGGGTACTTTGGTAAAATGTAGTCTCATTTGCAGATAAAAGGTTGACAATGGCCACTTGGATGTGTTGGTTTATGTTACCAGAATAAAAACCACATCTTAGTATGTAGATTAAGATACTGATAAACTTTTAGATAGTAAAGAAAACAATGGAGACTTACTCTCTTTCCCTATTTAGTGTCTCAAGTTTCAGAAAGTTTATGTAGTTCAGTATACCAACTGTGATCTCAAGATGCTAGCATGATTACAGTGCCTATTAGCAGTCATATGCAAACCAGTAGAAACAGAAAATGTCATATTATAAAAACACAAGACACTTTGAATAACTGAAACAAAGCATAAGCACTTCTCACAGACCCTCAAAGACTTCTGTCAAAGTGAAATGTGAAGGCACTACATAATTCCTTCTGCTAACTCCACTTAAAAAAAAAAGATTCACCACTTAAACATGGCACAAAAGTTTAATTATCATAAAGTGCATCACTTGGCTAAATATATTAAAAAGAAAATCAGCCATAATACAGCATAACATTTCACATATACAGAAATAAAAACACAATGCCAGGTATCAAGCTAGCTATCAACTTTGCAGTATATATGGCTTTTAATTTTGTTTTCTTTTTTAAATAATGCTCAATTTGCCTAGAATCTGTATTTTTAAAAGAATATGCCTTCATTAGCAAAAGGAGGTAGTGTTTCAAAAGAGAGAAACTCACTGATTCTACAAGTAGAGATTTAAGATGAAGATTATGTGGAAAATAAACTAGTATAACATACTGATGAACTGGGACACTTATAATATATTGATATTAATGAATCATCTTAAAATCAAGGCTATTTTTGTCACTTTAACTATATGATTACAGCTCTTTAAAATAGGTTTTCTTTGGTACTAGAAAGTCTTCTTTTAAATAGTATTAGCATTTCAAATAAGCAATTTTTATTTAGATGGTAAACATATCAACATTTAAAACTTATCTTTATCTTTACTATGATGTTCACTCATTTAAGCCATTAATGAAAATATGTTATGTCAGAGATATAAAGAAGTATATATAACAAGGATAGTAACATGCAATTAATTCCCGTTTGACTAATGTAACTGGTGATTTAAAACACACACATACATACACATACACACACTAGGTTGGAGCAATATACAGGCAGAACATCATAATAATTTATGCACAGTATATACAAATGTGGGCTTTGATAACAATTCTAACTAGATACTTTTTCAGTGTCTTAAATACAAGGATAAAATAATAAAAGACAATTAAAAGCAGCAGTCAATATATTTCCTATCCCAATAACTTAAAAAACGTTTCTTTATGTAAACTTTATATATATATATATGTACACATTTTTGCTTTATTCTGTAAATGTTTCGTAGTCCCTTCTTTTAAATAGCATTTGCCACTCTTTTCTATATCTGCAGAAATGTCAAAACAGAGAGAACCGCATGTGTTGTATTAGTCTTCCTCAGCATTATATGCCAGTTCTGCTACTTCTATTTCTGATATAGCATTTTCAGGTTTGCAAAAATTTAAGTGTGGCTTAATATCAACTCTGTAAAAAAGAAAAAAGTAACATATCAATAAAGGGATTTGATGCATGATGTTTCATTTTAGTACCTTAAAAATCCTTTTACCATATGGAAATCTATTTAAATATTTAGCATAAAAGTAATCAATATTCAATTAGAAGTAGTGTATTTAGGTAGTGGTTGTCAGGTAACCTTTGGAGATACATATATTTAACCCAGCTCTTCCAACTACCATTTACCAATAAAAATCTACTATGTGGTTACCTTTCCAACATAAAAATTTGTTCTCGTAATTATAGCTCAACCATTACCACTAAAGTATTACGAATTACTTTGGATTTATATGCAATAAAAATTCTATGTACTTTCAAATATATTATCTTTTCATCATTCCTATTACGTAGGCAAGGTGGCTGCTATTATTGTATTCTACTTTTTGAATGGAAAAAGGGTGATATCCAGGGAGATTAAAGTAATTTGTCAAGATTTATAAACCAATGGATTAACTTGGCCAGAGCCCAGTTAATCAGACACAGCTTCAAATTAAGTGAGGAAACTCACAGGCTGAGCCCAAATACACATTCTGAGGGAGAACCCTGAGTTATGTTTTTCTGTTTGCTCAGCAGACTTATGATACAGTAATACTGAGTTCATAGAGAAGAAGAGTCTTACAACAACTTCATTCCAATTATTTAAGTCATTAGGCTACAATAAACTAAGTATTATATTATATACCTCGATTCTTCACCTACGACATCTTGATCAGCTTCAAGTGCAGAGGACTCTACTCTTAGGATCTCCTCACCTTCTGTTCCTGATACATACAGTGATTCTTCAGGTTCTAAAGAGAGTGTTCTAAAAGTAAGTTACACAGCAAAAAGTTATTTTATATGAACAAAACAGGCATATGTTAATTGTTGTAAATATATATATATATATATATATATACATATTGGGGGGGGCATTGGGGATTGAGCCCAGGGACATTATACTTCTGAGCTACATCCCCAGCCCTTTTTATTTTAAAAGAAGGTCTTGCTCAGTTGTTGAGGTCTCTCTAAAGTGCTGAGACTGGCCTTGAACCTGTGATTCTCCTGTCTTAGTCTCCTGAGTACTGGGATTACAGGTATGTACCACTGTGTCCATCTGAACACATGTATCTTTAGTAATCTTCAGGTATTATGTCTAGTGAAATCACATGGCTAATAAATTGCCCATCATGAGACTCAGCAGAGAAATTAGTAGCTATAATTAATTTAAAATAATTTTTAGCACCAATTCAATATATGCCGATGAGAAGGCAAGCTAGAGATTTCACATATGAAAAGTTGGCATATATAAGAAAAAAGGATACCACTTATAGGTTATAGCAAATAATGTTTATCTTTGTTGAACAGCTAGAGGTTGATTTTCCCAATGTTTCCTATCCTTCAAAAGTTTAGCTTCCTAAATTAAATCAAAAGATAATTTTCCCAATTTATAAGGAAGTAGGCCAAAATTCTGCAACTTTCAGAATCAGAAACCTCCTAAACCATATTGAAATATAATGGGCAGGTAGCCTAGAGTATTAGGAATTGAATTAGTCAGTCTACAAATCCAAGTATCACAGCATACCTGATTCTGTTCTCTAAAGTATCTATGTGAAGTTGCTTCTCACTGAGCAGTTTTTTCAATGATTCCAGTTCTTTTTGTTTTTCAAGTAGTTCTCTCTGTAAATGGTAATTTGTTTCTTCTAAGGTTTCGCAGAAAGCCTTAAAAAATGCAGAAAATGAATAAAATTACTTACTAACACAGTCTTTACTTAAGAGCACTACTAAAGAGTTAAGGAACATATTAATCAAAATAATATGTATACAAACCCAAATGATTTTTTCTCTACAGTCATCTCTTTAGAGCAGTGCTATTTTGGCTTTCTTAGTCCAGTGCCAGTGGGACTTCTAACTACAAGTTCCTTTTTTTGCAGTACTGGGGATGGAACCTGGGGGCATTCTACCTCTGAGCTACATCCCCAACCCTATTTTTTTATTTTGAAACAGGGTCTCACTAAGTTGCGGAGGGCCTCACTAAGCAGCTGAGGCTGGCTGCGAACCCGGATCCTCCAGTCTCAGCCTCCCAAATGCTGGGATTACAAGCGTGCGCCACTACTCCCGGCTCAAGAATTATTATAGTAGTAAACCAGCGAGACTAAAAGTGGATATAAAATTATATGCAAATTATATTAACAGATTTAAAAAATCATGAGAATATTAAGAACAGTCTTATATAAGTTTTTTTAATCTTTTTTTGGAGGGAGTACTAGGGATTCAACCCAGGGGCATTCTACCTGAACTAGTCACTCAGTCCCTCAGCTGTATTATTTATTTATCTATCTATGTATCTATGTATCTATCTACTTTTTGTGGTACTGGGGATTGAAGCTAGAGGCATTCTACTTCTGAGCTATACCCCCAGTACTATTTTTCTATTCTTTATTTTGAAACAGTTTCTCACTAAGCTGCAGAGGGGCTAAGTAGCTGAGGCTGGCCTCGAACCTGCAATCCTCCTGTCTCACCTTCCCAAGAACTGGGATTACAAGCATGTGCCACCATACCTGGCTATTTTTTTTATTTTGACACAGGATCTCACTAAGTTGCTGAGAATGGCCTTAGACCTGTGATCCTACTGTTTCAGCCTCCCAAGTACTGGGATAACAGGTGTGTACAAATGTACTGGAACCTTACATATATTTTAAAATATATGAAAATCTCAATTTTGAGAAAAAATAAATTATCAAAATTGATCTCTCCCGCAACAGATGTGAATAAACTACAGTCATAAAGAAATGGAATCAAGTTGTTAAAACAATTAACAAAAAAAAAAAAAAAAAAAGAGGAAATATCAAACTCAGGTTGTTTTATAGCCAAGTTTTAAGGAACACTCAAGTCAATATGTAAAGCTAGTTCTAAACTTAGAAAGCTGGT
>PVLC010005200.1:22630-78437 GCA_004027655.1 Graphiurus murinus
AAAAAAAAAAAAAAAAAAAAAAAAAAAAAAAGAAAGCTGGTATTGATGAGGTAGGCTAGGAAGCGAAAAAAGTTAGGTAGGAAGGATGGTATTGGGAGGATCCAGGAAAATATGGTTTTTAAAATCTGGAGAGTTAAGCTAACTCCACCCCTTGGAAGTTTTTTTTAGGAAGTCTTGCCTCCACCTGAGGTCCACGCCCTAATCCCCGGAAGTCCTGCCCCCACCTGCAATTTCCGCGCCCATCTGACCACCTATCGCCCACCTGAATCTGAGGAAGAGGAGGATCCAAACCCTTCCTGTGCCCGCCCTCCTGGGATAAAAGTCCAGTCGGCAAGAGGCTCACCCTCTTTTTTTTTCTTCGACCCATTTTCCCTGGTGCTCGCGGTTTTGCCCTCCTGCTCCATGCCTTACCCTCCCGTTTTCCTGTTTCCCTTTGAGTTCCTGAAATAAAAAACCCTGCCTGTTGTTCCTGACTGGTACGTGTTAAAAATCTTTTTATCACGGATACCAAGGACCCACGAGTGGGGCTGCGCATACCCCATAACAGTATGATCTTAACACTAGATCCAGTGAAGGTAGTAACAGAAAGGAAAAGTATAGGCTCAAACATTCTAAATAAAATTACAATCCAAATTCAGTAGCTGAATTTATGAGCTAATCTCACAAATAAGTATTTTTTATGATTTGGAAATTTACAAATGTAATTTACCACACTAACATTAAAGAAAAAAAAGAACTCACATGATTATCATTATTGATGTAAGCAAAAGCATTTCTCTCTCTCACACACACACACACACACACACACACACACACACACACACACACACCCTCTACAACTTAACAAATTGGTGATAGAAGATAACTTCCTTGACCTAAATACAAAAACAAACACAATAAGCAAAAATAATTCATACTACCAATAGCTTAGAGATGGTGAAAAACCACAATCACTTCCCTTAAAGTTAGGTAGTGAGGAGAAGGATGCCTGCCTTAATGGCTTCGGTTTTACTGCAAAGATCCTCGCTAGCATAGTAACACAGGAAAATGAAATGAAATACATTATGGATTAAGAAGGAAAAAACATAATTGTTAATGTTATAGGGAATATGACTGATTATACATGAAACCTATGAACTAAGAAGTTTTAGCAAGGAAGTGACATAAAATATTTATGTCAACAAAATATATAAATCAACAACACAACTATAATAATTTAGAATATACCACAGATACCAATTATGGTATTTTATTTATGGTGATAACAAAATGATAAGAATAAATCCTATGGCTTTTCTTAGAAGTTTGAGGGAAAAAAATTAAACCTTTATTGAGGTCTTTAAAAGACTTAAGTAAAGATTTAATGATAGGAAGATTCAATAAAATAAAGATAATACTTTTCAAAATGAATCAATAAATGTACTATAATTCTAAACAAAATGCCAACAGTTTTTAAGGAACTCACCAGTTGATTCTGTAAGTCATATGAAAAAGTACATAACCAATTTTGAAGAATAAGAAAGAAAACCCTTGCTCTGATATTAAAATTATTTGTGAAGCTATAGTAATAAACATGGTACAGAGCTGGCAACAAAGAGACTACTGAGACAGAACTGAATGGCCACAAATGGTCATAATGAATGATTTGTGATTGAGGAAGAATTCCTAACTAGTAAGGGAAGAATGACTATTTCTATAAATGCTGTTAAGATGAATGATCATCCATGTAGAAAAAGCTAAGCCATTTAAAGGACCTGAGTGTGAAAAGCAAAAGTTAAGCCTATTAGAAAAAAAATAAATAATCAGGAGAATATCTTTATGTTCTGGGTGTAGAGAACAAAAGTCATAGAAAATATGACAAAGGATTGGAACAGGAAATCCACAGAAGTCCCAAACTGCTACTAAAACATACAAGTTTTCTAAGCCAGCTGATAATCAAGAAAATACGGTAAATTTAAAGGCTGACAATAGTAGGTACTAGCGAAGATACAGAGTAGTAGAAAAATCCCTAGGTTTCTTCTAGGATTACAACCATTCCAATAAGGGGTTACTATCTTAGGGAGGATGTGTCCAAGAGTAGGAAGTCCTATTTTAGAATATTCATTAGAAAAATATGTTGACAGAACTATTTATTCCTACTAATGAGACCACAAAAACGGTTTCTATCCTAGAAAACAATAAAAACAAAACTGCATTACCTAATAAATCATGTTAGTAAAAGGAAAATCTATGATGTATATAATTTTCTTCCGAGATAGAGATCAAACCTGTCATTACTGGAAAATCTGATAGCAAATGCTACTAAAAAAACAGTTTTATTACTTATCATAATTTAGACTGCATTCTTTGCCTTTCTATGTTTCTCAAACTTACAAACAAACAAACAAACAAATTAAATAATTAACCTTCAGAATAACCGAAGATTGGAACTTAAGGGGAGAATAGAAGCTTTGAAGACCTTAGCTTTTATATTTATAGTCACATTTCTTAAAATTGTTAAATTATAATTCATTTACAATTGTAGCTAATTACTACCGTTAATATGTTAAGACCTCTTTTCTTTCAATTATATTATCTCAATACAAATAATAGATGTGAATTTTCCTAGAAGAAGGCAGACTAAATTTATGCCCCTAGTCTTAATACCCTCTTTTACTACAGGTACAGGAAGGGATAGAAATAACAACCTTCAACACAGGGCTAGGAGAAGTAGGTTAGTGACAAAGTTTACTGGGTTGAGGAATCATTATTCTTTGAATTCCAAGAAAGAAGATTAATAAGTCAGTTTAGAATTTTCCTTTAAATTAGAGGCTGCTTAAGGAAGTCTATAGACTTCCTTAAGAGATACTTATCTCATAAGGTTACCCTATATTTTATTTTTAAAGAAAAGAGCTAGCACAGAATTTCTTTATGTTTATTATTCAAATAAATATCTGAAGACAAAAACAAAGACATGTTATCATATGTCTCAGAGGACCTGGAGAAATGGAAATTCCTATACTCCTAGTGGAAATGCAATACGCTATAGCCACTTTATATAACAGTTTATCAGTTTCTTTAAGAAGCTACACATAATCTTGCTGTATGACCAAACAATTCTCCTAGAGATCAACTCAAAAGGAATGTAAACATGTCCACACAAAGTGTTCTATGATATTGCTTATAACATTTGTTAGAGTACCATAAAGCTGGAAATAATGCAAATATCCTTTAAATAACAACCAGATATACAAAATGTGGCAAGTGGACATGATGGAAAACCATTCAGCTACAAAGATAATGAAATAATAATAGCCAGGTGCAAAAGATTATATATACTGTATATTAATTATATGTATGATTCTATATATAAAATGTCCAGAAAAGGCAAATTTATACAGACTGAAACTAAAGTAGAGGTTGCATTGGGCTGGGATTGCAGGCTGATTGCAAAATGGCTCATAGGATTTTTTTTCTTTTTTTTTTTTTTTGAGGTGATGGTGGTATTTCATGGATGAAGATTTTACGTCAATGAAACTATTTTTAAAAAGCTATGGCACTCACGCTAAGATAAAGAACTGTCTCAGTTTAATTGAAAGCACTGTGAACCTACCAATTAAATCTGTTCCATTTAAACACCATTACGCATTTGGGGGAAGAACTTGCATAAAATCTGAGCTAATCTATTACCAAATCTGCTTTGTGAATCTAGCCTATTGCTTCAAGAAATAGGCCACTTTAACACGTCAATTAATGTAATTTGAGTAGCATTAAGCATGAGCTGAATTGATAACAAGACAATCACTTCTACCTCTGAAGATAAGTTTTAAATTTGATTTTAGCTGTAGTTTCTTTACTTGGATACTTAAATGGAAGAGAACTCAGCATACAAACAATACTATTAAGTGTAGTAAAACTAAATTCCCAATTTTTTTTTTAAACAGAAATAAAGAATGCAGGATTTAATTTTGGATCTTCATTGATTATATGACATGTATGAATTTTTATTTTCCCACTGAACTAGGTCCATGTAGTTCAATGAAAGAAACCTTTGAGTCAAATACTAAAAACTTTCTGTGTAAAACTATCATAGTCTGAAATGATAATATTTTGCTGTTTGCTAATCCATTCAAGAAACAATGTAATTATTGTACTGTATTATTTGTTCCTCTTTCCTGTGATATATAATACAGCACTTACCCTGCTTTCTTCTAGACTATCAAATGGACCTGGTGGATCATCCAGACAAAGAAATTCTCTCACTGCAAGGCTTTTCAAAGGTTAAAAAAAAAAAAAAAAAATTAGCTGGGGAACAATAAGTTTGCAAAATAGCAAAAAGCTGAAGTTACTTTGAAGCTATACAGTATTTTAATCAAGTTGGTTTTACTGAAACACCAAGACAAGCAAGTTGGATATATTTCTTACTAAGTAACTAAATACAAATATCAAACTGTAGAAGACACAGAGACTTAAGGCACTAATACCTTATAAAATCACAAATTGCTGCATAAAAACTACAGGACATAAAATAGAATTCAGAATAATGGTAAAGAAAACCAACTAAGTAGTAAATAGTCTCTTTATGACTTTCAAAGCAATTTAAGTCTCAACTAATCTAAAAAAAGTCATTATTCTATTATGAATAAATAGCATTTCTAATTTATACTATTATGCTTGTTTTTCCTTTGGTAGATGCTTCTAAAGTAACTGAAAAGCATTTACTCTGAAACAACTTAAAGGCTTGTCTTTGCCATGTTTATTATATTAATTTACTTAAATATCTTCCCTAGAGAGTTTAAGGAAGAATTATGAGTATCTCATTTCTGAAATATTTATTTATTTATTTACTTATTTATTGTGTTGTGTGTGTGTGTGTGTGTGTGTGTGTGTGTGTGTGTGTGTGTGTGGTGCTGAGAATGAAACTCAGGGACACTCTACCTTCGAGCTGTTCCCCCAGCCCTACTTTATTTTTTATTTAGAAACAGGATCGTAAAAAGTTGCTAAGAGCCTTGCTTAAGTTGCCAACGCTGGCTTTGAATCTATGATCCACCTGTCTCAGGCTCCCCAAGTACTGAAATTACAGGTGTGTGCCACCACGCCCGGCTCCAAATATATTAAAATGTTATTGTTTTGTGTATACTTTGCAATCACCAAAAATAGGCTAAGAAGGTAGATAACCTAAATTCCTTAAAACAAAAATACTTCTACCTCTTTAATAAGCAATTTTTGAACTAAGAGACAGCTTCTGGGTTCAGATTGGGCCAGACTGTTTCATGATTATGGAATGCTTATAAAGAGATGAATGGGTTTTTAGTGAAATCTTTCCCAAATAAAAGCCAATATATAGAAAATTTATGCTAAGAAAGTAATCCAGAAGATCACAAAGAACCAAGAAGATAGTGATGATGTGGCATCCAGAAAACCAAACTTTGGATCATTAAACTTAAACAAATATTCGTAAAAAAGAATACATATTTAGGGAAACAGAAAAGAGTTGAGAATTCATAATAAATGAGTAAGTCATACAAGAGATCTTAAATGTGATCTAGTTGAACCATTCATGGTATGCTTTCTGTCCTTTTTACAGATAGAGCTAAGAGTCTACCTAAATTCTGCTAGATATAAGGGATGCTATACCTCTTTGGTATATGCCATGTGCGAACAATGCTGACAGTTATTTCTTTTACTAAGCTGAAGTTTTTCCTCTGTGTAGCTTCTATTTATGAGTCTTAGTTCTGCTTTTCTGAGAGGGGAGAGGGGATTCAGGGTAAACACAAGTTCTTTTCCCACACTAAACATATGTCAAGAATATTATCAAAAGCCAGGCAGGGTGGTACAGGTCTATAATTTCAGTACTTGGGAAGCTGAGACAGGAGGATTGCAGGTTCTCAGCCAGCCTCAGTAACTCAGCGAGGCCCTTGACAATATAGTCAGAGGCAGAATAACCCTGGGCTCAATCCCCAGTACCACAAAAAGAAAACAAACAAACAAACAAAAAGGATATTATCATATTTCCTCTAACCTTATATCTAGAGGAATCAATATTCATACATTAACATTTTCAAAATACGTGTGCAATATTCTATTTTACTTAATTCTCACAATAATCATATGAGATTAAGATAGGCATTATATCTTCAATTTGCAAATGATATAAAAGTTCAGAGAGGTAAAATGACTTGCCTGATATCACATATGCAAGTGGTAGAGGTAAACCTTAAATCTGTCTTCGGAATGCAAATATATGCCCCTTTCTATCTTTAAATTCTTTTATGTTTTGGTTTATTTTCTTTCTCCTTGCAGCCCACTACTTTCTGAATACATCCAAGTTGTCAGAATCCCTTTTGGCCTTTAGGGTATTGCAATTGGTTTAACAGTACACAGTAGAGTAGGGCTCCCAGCCAGTGTGCTGGTATAGGTATTGTAAATCCGTTCACCCACTACTTATACTGGAAAACCTACTATTAGTTAAAAATAAGCCACAGGAAATAAATTGATCTTGGACCTGAGAAGACAAAGGCGTGGATGAAACCACTAAGGATAGCAGTTAATCCTGAAAGGAAAGTGCAAAGAATACAGAGAGCCTTGTTTAATACTTTCAGTATATGCCAACCAGGTGTGAGTCATTTACAGTTTTATACCCAGATCTCCTCACACTTTAATAACATTCTTATGTTCATAGATAACTCTAATTACTGGACTGCTACTGCTAGAAAAGGAAAAGAAGCATATATGTCCTTCCTAATATAGTTTATAGGTTTATAGAAGAGATTAAGCCAAGATCAACAGTGATGTTGACAGCATTACCAATTGGAAGAATCTTTTTTTGGAGTGGTTGTTTTATTTCATTCTCCTTCCCTAAAAATTTCCATGATCTGTGGCTCACTAGTTATATTTAAATGAAATCCAATGGATTCCCTGAGTTTTTTTCCCATATAGATGCAAGATTATATTATATTCCATGCCCTATTTTCTTTAATCTGCAGCATAAGAACAAAATTTGAAAAACTGGCTCTAACTTTAGTTTATAGCAAAACTTTTCAGTGGTTCATTGCATTTCTGTTTCAACAGGACTCAGTTAATAGAGGAAAAGGTTAACAGCCTCAAGTTGCACTACCACCCATGAGGAGGACAAACAGAAAACCTTTGAGAGAAATGGTAGTGTTTGAGAAAACACAGAAATTGCAACACATTCTTTTATGCCTAGGAAAGGAGGCTCTCACTGCTACTTGGGAATCACTGACTAGAGAAATTTTTTTAGATTCAATAAATATATATTGTTTATGTGAGCAATAGTTGTGATTTTCTATAAAATAATCTATATTAAACGATACATGGAGTGAACAGAAATCTTTTTCTATAAAAAAAACTTTTTTTTAAAGCTGTTCACTTGTAGGTTTCATATAGCCCCCCAATCTCTGTTCTGTCCTAATCTCTGCTTCTATCTGACTGACAATGAATAGATAACAAAAACATCAGGGAAGGAAATAAACCTATCTGACTAAGAGAAAATCCAATAACCATGAGGTAAAAGGCAAGGGAAGAGTCTACATCATTGTATTCCTCTTGTTACCTGGATAGCATGTCTACGAAAACTTTTTCAAAATTTAGATCTACCTCTATCAATTATTATTTTGGAGGGGAATTTCTATTTCTGAGTTAGGATTTTTGAAAACAAGATCAGAAGGCAGGCATGGGTGGCCCATGTTTGTAATCCCAGTGCTTGGGAGGTTGAGATAGGAGGATCGCAGGTTCTCAGCCAACCTCAGCTGCTTAGTGAGGCCCTCCACAACTTAGTGAGCCCCTGTTTCAAAATAAAGAATAAAAAATAGGGCTCGAGTGTATCTCAGAGGTAGAATGCCTCTGGGTTCAATCACCAGTACCGCAAACAACAACAAAGATCAGCAACTAATTCATCTTCATGTAGTCATACTTTCTATATAGTAAGCCCTACATAAATACTTATTAAACAGATAAAATCTCCAGTAAATCCTTAAAATATCAGTGGAAATAATAATTTTTATGTTTTCTTACTTTGTATTTTCTAAATGCATCTGAAAACAATATTCTCTTAAAACATTCAAACTAACAATCAGTAATGTCCTTTCACTTCTTATTTTCTTCCATTTCTGCCTTGTTACACTTGGAGCTGCCAGTTGTGTAATGGTAAGTGGTTATGAAATAGCTGTGTTGTAAGGTGCTAAGGATATCAGAGAGGAAAGCCAGCAAACAATCACAAAATAATTAATATTAACAAATAGCTATAATCAGGTGATTATAATTGGACATATAAAGATAGTAATTCTTTGCAGTTTGCTAACAGGCATCACAACAGGTAATGTACAACTAATTGATGTTTTATATTTTCATAAAGAAGTGCTGGAGCCGGGCGTGGTGGCGCACGCTTGTAATCCCAGCATTCGGGAGGCTGAGACCAGAGGATCCGGGTTCGCGGCCAGCCTCAGTTACCTAGTGAGGCACTCTGCAACTTAGTGAGACTTGGTTTCAAAATAAAGAATAAAAAAATAGGGCTGGGGGTATAGCTCGGAGGTAGAATGCCTCTCAGTTCAATCCCCAGTACAAAAAAAAAAAAAAAAAAGAAATGCTGGGATTTTGTCTTCACTTTTTTGTCCCTTAGGAAGGATATTCCCTGTTCTTTGTTCATTATCAAAAATGAAAGAATCTTCTACTCCTACAATTTAAGATATAATCGAGCTTTTGTGTAGTAAACTATCTTATGAACCAACTATTTGAATTTATACTGAAAAGAGAGTGAAAATCCTGCCCATGTTAGTGCCATGGTGATAGGAATAGTACAGATGATGAGTCACTGTAGTAATTCAGTCCCCGACACATTGAAAATCAGCCACCTACTTTTATAGAATGTTATAGAAGGAATAGTACAGAAGGGTGAGGGGGACTTAATCTAAAAAAATAGCATTGTTGGAAGTCCAAAGCAAATTATTAAGCTAATTTTAATGAATCAGCCCTTAATTCATTTGGCAACCTTGGACTTTCTACATGTATCTTGTAATTATTTCTGACTCTTATCTATCTTCCTACCCATAATCTCAATTTAATCTTCTAGGCTCTCAAATCCTACTCTGACTACCAGTCTTGCTTGATCATTACAAACAGCACTGATCTTTCCCCCTCTCTGAGTTCCTGCTGCTTTTATAATCTATATCACAAAAAGCAGCAATTCATAAACCCCCTTCTTTGTTCAAACAGAAGTTTGTATTTTTATGCCTTCTTAGCATGCTACAAATGCTTTAAGATAAAGATGAATAATCCTTCTTTTCCTACTCCTAGTCATGTGTTAAACACTTATTAAGAAACCTTTTCTATTATAAAATTTAAAAAATGCTACCTATCACCCATAAAAAAAGAGACAGCGGATGCTCTACTATAAAAGGAACATAACCATTCTGTTTTGAAGTTAATTTATCTTACTGGATTCCCTAAATGATAAAATATGACAAAAACAGGTAGGCAAATAAATAGAAGGCACAATAGATTCTTTCATGTAAGACTTCTTAGAATCTTTAATATTCTAAGATTATCAAGTGACAACCTTCCCCAACTTATTTGGCCAAGAAACCTTTCTCTTCCAAATGCTTATTTAAGAATTGAGCATGGCTACTACCAGTCTTCTGAGGTATGTAGTTTTAGAAGTTGCAAGCAACATCTATCTTGAGATCTATTTTTAGTAATTAAAAAAGGCATATATGAATACTTAACTAAAGTACATTTTTGCTACTTAAAAAAAAAAAAATCAAGTAATCCAAAATGAGTTATGTAATATGGTTCATATTATTTAGAAGTTGATTAGTAAAAACAGAGTATAGTCATTTATAGAATAAATCTGATTTAAATTCATAACATTTTTAATACAAAGACAAAAGTTTAGAATACAGGACAAGAAAAAGGGATAGGATGTGCTGACTTAATATAATGGTCTTCTTCTGTGGAATGGTATAAATATATTTTCTTCAAAGGCCTTTGATTTTAATATCTATTGTTTTTTGAATGCTTTGTGTAACTGAATTAAAAGTAATCTTTCTTCTTCCTGAGAGCTGTACAAATAGGTAAGGAGCACCTATGTTCTCATCACCTACACCACACAAGTGTTGGGTTTGTCATGTTCACGTCAATTTTTTTCTAATCAGCAGTATAACAGTGAATATCAATAGTTCTCTCATTTATTGAAGATATACCTATCTAGAGCTGACTGTGTTAACATTGAGCTAAACATGTGACACTGAGTGGTGAACAAAATAGCCACATGACTTGCTTTTGCATATCTTAAAATCTGATGGGAGAAACACAACCAAATAATTGCAGACTTAACTACAACCTGAAATGCTACAAAAGCCAAGCACCAACTAGCCCTTCTCAGTTGGTTTTCTATGAGAAAATTAAACCCTACTGACAATGAGTGAAGTGATTATTTTCTCAATTCTCTTAAGTTTGGAACATCCTAGGAGTGTAGGAGATTAATTCATTACATAGGACTGTTTCAGGCCATAGTAATGGACTCTTAAGCCAGTGGAGAAGGGCTGGTACAAGTACTGAAAAAGGAGTGACCTCGTCTTTGGTGGTGATGGGTAAGGGGTCAGTTAGGAAGAGCAGTTAAGCTAAAAACAGGAAGTCTGTGCTGAAATCTGAAGGATGTTGAGGAGTTAAATGGGTAAGGGCTGGGTGGGAAGGAATAAGGCGATTCGGGGATGATAAAAAAGAATATGACAGATGTATAGAGAATGGGAGATGAAAGGGGATAACAAAACCCAATGTTCAAAACACAGGTTGGTAGGAACCAGAATAATTTATCAGATAGCATCACAAAAGCTCATCATGGTGCTAACAGGCAGAAATAAGAATGGGTAAGGAAGATCAGCAGGAAGGTTCCTATGGTAATTAAGGGAGAGACATCTGCTTAGGCTAGGGTGGTGATGGCAGAGTGGAGAAAAGTAAACAGTTTGAGTGGTACCTAAAACAGAAAGGAGGGAATAAGGGTAGTGAGGACTTGAAGGTTCTGGGTAGACAATGCTGCTGAAAATTGAGGGGAGTAAGCCTGGAGACTATGCTTTTGTTTTAGGTTTGCAATAACTTCTGAGATATCTGAAGGAAGTATCAAGAAGGCTGCATATATGTATCTGGAGTAGAGAGAAGGGGTCTGGAAAAAGAGAGAGGATGGGTAGGGATCTTGAAAAGCCATTAAGTTTAGATAGCACACATTAAAAAGATGTTTGTGTGTCTTATGTATTACACAAGATGATATAAAGACAAACTGAGAAAATAATATTTTCCATGTTTACGTGAAAAACTGCTGAACAGTTATATATAAAATATGCTCTATATTGTTCTCTGATTTTCTTCAGAATAGTTCTAATTTATCTGATATTGTAAGTCTCTAAATGAGATATCCATCTGGTATTGAATCATTTTAAGCAATTTTGTAACAAATATATTCAGGAGAAAAAAATCCTACCTTTAAATGTTTTTTGGTATTTTCACTTTACTTTCTATATAAATTAACTCAACTTCACAATTTTCATATTTATGTGTTACTTTGGAAGAATATTGTCTCAAATTATATAATGTCATATTAATAATATGTGAGCCATTTTACTTAAATGACTACAAAAATGATAAGTTTATAGTTGGGTGGTCTGAGTATACAGTACACTGAAATTTTTACTTTACTGATTTTGTAAAAGGTTTAATGAAAAGGAAATGCCAAATAAAATCCTTAATTGAAAGAAAGCAAGAAAATCTCATGTAGCACTTTATTAGAAAAGACAAGTAATTATATTCCTTTTCTATATTATGTGCTTAAGTAACTATGGTCTTGGATTTATTCTTCAATTTAAGCCAGTCGTTGGAATGCTATTATAATATCTTATTTCAATTTGTTACATACCAGTTAGCAATGTCCTTGTGAGCTACTAAATTTTGAAGAAAGGCTTGTAATCCTAATTGTCTATCTTCTAAAAAGTCGGCATTGTAATTATCTTTAAACCAGCGTTTTGGTGGAAGTGCTAATCGGAAGCCTGGAAACATCTCTTTTAACTGAAAGAGAAAAAAAGACCATGTTTTACTCAATTACATCAATTCTTTAAAGCCTATTCTGTTCACTATGTGAAGTTATTCATGAAATAAGCTTAAAATAAATTCAGACAAGTTTTTAGTGCCCTACTTCTTGATTTCTGCCAGTCCTATGTACAAAGGAGTTCTAGTTGTTCCACACTCCTTGACAAAACTTGGCTTTGTCCTTGTTTAACGTTAGCTATTCCAGTGGCTGTGTAGTAGTATTTAACTGTGACTATAGTATGCATTTCTCTCTTGATAAGCAACATGAAATATCCTCTCATCTGCTTGTTTGTATTTATGTATCTTCTCTGGTGAATTTCTATTCAGATCTTTTGAACATCCTCCCCCATTGCAAAAAACTAGATTGCCTTTTTAAATTGTAAAAGTCCTTTTTCTTTATATAGTCTGCACATGAGTCCTGTGTCAGATATATGTATTACAAATATTTTCCCCCAGATTATGGTCTGATTTTTCATTTTAAATGTCTTATCATAGATGTTTTAAGTTTTAATGTTATCTAATTCATCCATTTTTACCTTTCATGTTCTAAGCTTTTTTAGATCATAGGAAAATTTTGCTTATTTTAAGATTTACAGATTTTTTCTTTTTTTCGTATAAGTTTTTAGTTTTAACTTTCATATTTTGGCTTATGATCCATTTTGCACATTTGGCTTAACTTTCTTAGGGAAGACTTTCCCACCCTTCAAATTCAGGTCAAGCCTACTTTACATATTGTTCTAGTTACTATAACTGCATAACACATTACCTCAAAACTTAGTGGTAAAAAACAATTATTTATTAAACTCATAGATTCTGTGGGCCAGTAATTCATACCAGGTATATCTCTGTCTGCAGTGAATAGGGGCCACAGCTGGAAGATCTGAAGGTTAGGAGCTGGAATCACGTACAGTTCACTCACTCACCTGTGCAATACTGGTTGTATGCCCCACCTTCACTGGGGTTGTCAGTCTCAGATCTAACAATGGCTTCTATCAGTGTCCTGGACTTTCTCACAGCATGGAAGCTAAGCTTCAAAAGGGAGCATCCCAAGAGAGAACGCCAAGATGAAACTGTATAATTCTTATGATGGAGCCTCAAAAGTCACATAGCATTATTTTCAGTTGTCTAGTGGTTCAAGTAGTCTCGGGGATGATACAGGATCAAGAGAAGAAATAGATTCTACCTCTTGATGGGCAGTGGCATGTGCTAGAAAAGCAAGAGCCTGAAGAATGCTGTGACCATTTTTAGAAAATACATTCTGCCACACATTGTCAAGTCAGTAATATATCTTCTAGTGATATTTATCATAAGGTAAATAGCACTTATTTAATTTTGGATTCTCTTACTAGATTCTAAACCTTGGCTGCATACTGGAATTACTCAAGGAATTTTAAGACATATTAATTAATGTGTTCTGCCTCTGATAAATTAAGATTTAATTAGTTGGTGTGACCTGGGCACCGTAATTTTAATAAGCTTTCCAGGGGAATCTATAGTGCAGACTGAAAACCATTTTGCTATACTGCAATTGTTACATTTCATTTATAGTTGTAGCCTCAAAGTCTAGCATTGTGCCTGCTATGTAAATCAGTCAACACAGTATGTTAAATAAATGGATGAATGAAATGAATTCGTGTACATTTATATTTCTATACTCAACACTACATATCACAGTCATGAAAAATGACTAGTCAAAGGGAAAATGCACAGGGCAAAATGTTACATGAAAATGTAAAATATAACATTTTTTTATTTCTATAAATATGTGGGGAAAAAAAAAACCTAGAAAGTAACTTGGATAACTGAAAACCCAGATTTGATTTCAAGACATAAATGGAAATTTTTAGCCTTGGAGATGCTATGTAATATGTATGCAATGAAAATAAAGTAGCAAAAGTGATGAGGAGAAAATAATGTCTTTTTGTTTATTTTAAGCTTTACAACTTAAATATCATCTATGTCCATATACATGGCTATTTTTTCCCTTTAAAATAGGAAAAAGGCAACTGTTGCAAAATCTTCTTCACCACTATAACCAAAAAATGTAAATTTAAAGTTAGATTCATATCTGTATGGTTTCTATATTATCTAAATTTTCTAGAGCAATGCTGAATTCAAATTATATGTTTTATAAATATTTTATGATTGATCTTATAAAAGATCCCAAGATTTTACTTTATTTTTAACAATAATAAAAATAATGATTACAATTTAAACTGTGTGTCCGATAGTATTTGACATTTTTTAATCTTGTCAGTAATCAGTGGTGGGTAGAACTACAAATTTCTGGTAGTCTTCCCTTATCTGCAGTTTTGTTTTTCATAGTGTCAATTTTCTATGGTCAACTGTGGTCCAAAAATATTAAATGAAAAATTCCATATATAAGCAATTCATAAATTTTAAATTATGTGCCATTCTGAGTAGCATGTTGAAATCTTGTGTCATCTTTCTCTAGTGAGGTGTGAATCATCTCTTTGTCCAACATAACTGTATATGCTACCTGCCCTGCCCATTAAAGTCACCTGTAGCCCTCCTGATTATCAATAGCGCTTGGGTTCAAATATTGGCCTAATGCTATATAACAGTGCCTATGTTGTTAACCTTGCTTTATTTTCATCTCATGTGAGCACAGAATTGTCTCACATCATAAACAGGGTGAGAAGCTTACAGTGAGATATTTTTAGAGAAACACCACACTCACATAACTTTTATTACTGTGACTGTCACACTCTTTCTATTCTTAGTTGTCACACTCTTTCTATTCTTAGTTATTGTTGTTACATCTCTTCTGGAACCTAATTTATACAACTATGACAGGTCTGAACACAATAGGAACACCAGTATTGGGTTTGGTACTATTAGCAGTGTCAAGCATCTGCTGGGGGTCTTGGAATGTATCTTCAGAGGATAAGAGGTTCTACTTTGTACGACTGATACAGATACTGACTAATAATTTTAAGTGACAAATTGAAAGAACAAGTAGATAGATCTAAGTTAAATTCTCATTTAATTTAAATACTTCTTAAAAAAGTTCAAATTATCTAAATCTCAGCTTGCCTAAGAAACATTTGAGCAAGAAAGGTCAATCTAGAGAGATAAAGAGAAGTAGATACTAATAGTTGAGCCCTGAAAAGAAAAAAATAGTAAGTCATGAAGGATTAAAAAGTTGTAAGTTGAAGCTATTTGCAATTAGTTTAAACAAAGAAGATAACAATTTCATAAGAAAGCTAAGATTTCCATTTAAGTATCTGGTAACATTCTGAACATCTTTCATCTTCCTGTTATTTACTTATTAAGAAATCAATAGAAGTAGAGAATTATCAGTTTTAAGCTCATCAGTGTAATACATGAAGCTCGGGGATAGTAAATAAAATTCACGAATACATTAGAAGTAAGTATTTTGTTATATAGGTTGAGTATTCCTCGCCCACAATGCTTGAGATCATAAATGTTTCTGACTTAAGATTTTTTTTCCAAAGGTTTGGAATATTTGCATATATACATGAAGATATCTAGTTTCATTCATATATATACATACATACATATGTATACATATATATATATGAATATGTATATATATACATATATATGTATGAAACTAGATATCTTGGGGGATGGGACCCAAGTCTCAACACGAAATTTATGTCTTATATACACTTTATATATAAACCTGAAAGTAATTTTATACAGGATTTTTAGCAGGCCTATGTTTTGACTGAGACCTGTCACGAGGTCAGGTGTGGAATTTTTCACAGGTCAACACTGGAAGTTTAGGATTTGGGAGTACTTTGGATTAGGGATACTTAACCTGTACAACAAAAGGCCATCATAAACACACTTCAATAAAAGATAAAAATAATTTAGCATTCTATATTTTGCTTTTTCATTTAAACTGAGGTTTGTAGAGCAGCGGAAACTTTTTGGCAGCTGGACAGCTGTAAATTCACATAAATGAGGATCCCTAGCACCAAATATTATAAGAATATACTAACTTCAGAAGTTTAAGTAGTCCAAGAAAAGAGGAAGGGGAAGGTGGCAAATGAGAAAGAACAGGGCCAATAAAACTTTCTCTGTTGCACACCTGTCAAAATTGGGGAGCAATTTCTGGATGTTCTTAGGTCTTTTTACTTGGCCTAAGAACAAACACAACACAAACTACTTACTTCTTCTAGCAAAATGGTTTTTCTCTTGACTTCCAAAATATCAATCACAACTTACCTGTCCATCTAATTTTCTTCAAGTTCTGTGGAGAGCTCTGGGTTTCTTTATTATATTCTAACTATAATTTACTTAATTCCTCACTGTTAGAAATTTAGGTTGTTTCTAATTTTTAATTATGAAAAACAAAGTATAACAGGAAAGAAATCACTATAAATATCATGCTAAGTATCCTTAGAGCTAAAACTTTCTCATATTCATGAGTATTTATTTATATAGAATAAATCCAAGAAATGTGATTGTGTAAAAATTATGCAAAACTTAATAGTTGTCCTTAGGAAGAGTTGCACTTCCAACACTGGATAATACCACTTAAATGCCTGTCATTTTGACAGGTGAAAAATGGTTGTTTTTTTATTTTTCTTTTCTTGGACTACTTGTGATATTAAATGTTTTCATATTTATTGGTCATTTATATTTCTTCTGTGAATTACCTTGCTCATATCATTTGCTACATTCTTTTCTTTTGGGTTTGCTTCTTAATTTTATTTTTAAGAGTTCTTAATATATTGAGGTTAATCATCATCCTGTTTTATATGCAAAATAGGCAGAATTCTAGATGGCTTCATGACCTTGGCCTCTGGGTTTTGCTTCTGTAATTTTGTTGTTAATATAGCAAAAGGGGTTTTGCAGCTGTAATTAAGGTTACTAATCAGTTTACCTTAAGATAGGGAGATCATGTGGGTGGGCCTAATCTTTAGAAACCTTTAGTGTGTTTTCTCTGGCTTATGGCACAAAGGGAAAGTTGGAGAGATTCAAAACACAAGGACTATTGCTGGCTTTGAAGAAGCACAAGGAATGAATAGTCTCTGTGAGGTAAGATTTATCTCTGGCTGACAGCCAGCAAAGAAACAGGAACCTTGAACCTACAACTTCAAGAAACTAGATTCTGCCAACAACCTGAATGAGCCTGGAAGCAGATTCCTCCCTAGGGGCTCCAGATAAGAGTCCAGTACAGCCAAAAGCTTGATTTTGAGCTTGCTTGATCCTAAAAGTCAAACCAAGCAGAACCCACCCAAACCACTAAATAAATGGATGTTACTTTAAGTAGCAAGGTTTGTGATGAACTCAGACAATAATAAGAACTAATTCACTATATGTTAAAGTATTGTTTTGTTCACTCTTGTCATATGATTTTATAAGTGATATTATTACAGTTATTTCTCAAACTTACAAGATCACATGAATTTTATATATTGAATGTTAAAAGTATCATATATTTTAAACTAAAAATAATTGTGTTTTTTCATAATAATGAACTGTAAAGATGGGACTTAAGGCAAATAAGCTAAAATGAAACAATTTTCTTATGATCTAGTAAAGATTTGACTTGACTCAAAAAAAAAAAAAAAAGATAAAAACATAATAGAAGAAGTGTAGGGAACAGATAATTCACAACTGAAAAGAGAATCTGGGATTTATTAAGGTACTTACTTTGTCATTAAGCCTAGAGAAGTCAGTGTATCTTCTGAAAACTACCCAGCTTTCTTCTGGGTTTTTCTTTACTAGTATTTTATATACCTAGAGAGAGATAAGAGAGACAGAAAGAGAAAGAGAGAGAGACAGAGAAATAGATATTAAAAAGTAAAGATATTCAAACCAAATATTTAAAAAACTTATACTAATAATCCAAACTATAGTAATTATTATGCAAAAATACTGGAAATCATTTACATCAGCAAATGGATAATCAATGGAGGCACCAAAGCAAAAATTTTAAAGAAATATGAATATGACAAATTTGAGACAAAGGCTTTCTCTTCATACACTAAAAATAATGATCTCATCAGCATCCCAAATGTTTTAGCCAACATATTTTAAAATTGATAAAAAAAATCATGCTTGAAGAAGTTATTAAAAGATAGCCACTGTTGTCCTATATAATTTAATTTTTAAACCCAATACCTATAAGCTAAGTATTCAAATAAGTTCAATACTGTTTTAATCTTCAAAGCTGAAATGTAAGCCTGAAATATAAAAAAATGCTCATGTTGGATAAAAGTTGACATTTCTATAGTCATATACAATTACCTAGGATATTGAATTACAAATTTGGTAGAAACAAGTCAATATACATAAAAAAGAACATAATTGGAAAAATGTAGATTCTTTTCTTTTTTTTTTCCCTTGTGATACTAGGAATTGAATCTAGGGGCAGTCTACTTCTGATATATACTCCAACCTTATTTTATGTTTTATTTTGAAACAGAATCTCGATAAGTTGCTCAGAATGGCTTCAAAACTGTGATTCTATTGACTCAGCCTCCCAGGTACTGGGATTACAGATTGCACACTGAATTTCAAGGACTTAGTATGAAAAAAGATGTAAACATTTTTTATTAAAATGGTTTATACTGATTACATATTGAGATATTTTGTATACATTAAGTTGATTAAAATACCTTATTAAAATAACTTCACCTGTTTCTTTTTAGTTTTTTTTTTTAAGGTGGTTACTAGAAAATCTAAAATTAAAAATGTGATTCACATTATATATCTATTGTACAGAGCTGCTCTAGAGACAAAGGACTGTAAACCATCCTCACCATTTGATTTTTCTGCCATAGACTGTTTTCAGCTTTTAAATGGGAGGATCAGCAAAGGTTAAGGATAATTCCTCTAGCACTGACGTAATTATCTTTGTAACATGTAAGGGTAGAGAAGAAGATTACGTGAATACCCTTTAGAGACTGCAGAAAGTGGATCTAAGAAATCACAAAAGAAGATACAAAAGAAATAATATCTTTAACAATTACTCATTAAAACAAAATAAAGAAATTCATTCAAAACTTTTTTTTTTTTTCCTACAGTGCTGGGGCTCAAATCCAGGGCCTCGTGCATGCTAGGCAAGTGCTGTACCACCAAGTCAAATCCCCAGCTACAATTCATTGAGTATGAATGACCAATGAATGATGAAAGTCAACTTCATATAAAAATTAGGTTTACTTCCAAATACTCAATGTTGACTTTATTTTCCTGTTTTAGAAAATACTGCCTCTGCTCCTCAACTAAGCTATTCTCCACTGTGGCTTCTGAACATTCCCACTTTTCTAAGAAAGATAAAATATAGACCTTTGTGTTTTCTTGAAAGCTCTCTTCCTACCTAGTTGTTTAAGTAATGCCTTTACCAAAAACCTCATATTGAGTACTACACATTCCTTTCTCTATGTTCTAAAAACAGTTACTGTTATTATTTAATGTAGTGATACTATATACAATCTTTTTATGTAGTCCTTGTTTGAATTTTTAAGTGAATTACAATATATACAGAAACATACAGTGAATTATAAAATATATTCAGAAAAGTATACAAACCATAAGCACACAACTTAATATATTTTCACAAAGTGAACACACCCATGTCACTAGTAACAAGAGCAAAAACCAAAACAGTACCAATTGAAGCCCTCAGGCCTCCTTTCCAATACTAAAGACCACCCATCCTAGGTACTTTTTGTTATTGAACACACTTTTCAAAGACTTGATACTCTACATATTATCAGATCTCAAAAAATTACTTTGCAAATCTAAGGCTCCTAAACTTGTTTTCTCCAGCTCAGAAATCTCCCCTAAGCTCAAGTCACATACATATACACATGAGTGTTGGTTTGTGTTTGCATGCATTCACACATACACCTGACATCTCCATTTCTGTCTAGTAGACATCACAAATCAGCATGTCCAAAACCAAATCCTGATATTCCTCTGGAAACCTGCCATTTAATTATAGGCAACCATATTTTCTCATTATTTAGGCTCAAAACTTTGAGGTCCCACTTTCAAATCATTAAGGAATACTACTGACTCTATCTTTGAAATAGATAAATAATCTGACGACTTCTCAAGACCCCCTTCAACAACCCAGTTATGTCACCAGCACATCTCCCTTGGATTACTGCCAGAACCTAACTGCCTCCTGCTTCCACTCTTCCCTGGACAATTTAGCAGCCAGAATGAGCCTTTTAAAATGTTGTCAGATCACATGACTCTTCTTTTAAAAACCTTTTCAAAGTGCTGGGACTAGGCTTAGTGGTAGAGCATTTACCTAGCATTCATAAGGCCCTGAGTTCAATCCCTGGCATAACAAAAAATACATTAACAACAAAAAACACCCTTTCAAAGATCCCCAACTTACTGAGAGTAAAATCCAAAGTCCTCATAACGGCCTATGTAAGTAACCTATGTGCCACACTCCCCGCCTTCCTGGTTACCTCATTTCCTGCACCTCTCCATGTTGCTTACTCTGCCATCAGACATAGGGCCTTTGTAGTTGTCTCATCTGTGTGAGAAGCTCTTTCCCGACAGTCCAGGGCTCACTCCTGTTAGTAGTACATTTTCCTGTGAGGTTGTGACTGACGACATTTAAATCCCTACTCCAATTTCCAGGAAATTCCTTGTCTTTTTTTTCCTGTTTTTTTCTCTTTAAAGCATGTACCATCAAGTGACATACCAGCAGTCTTTTTTTTATTCATCATCATTCATCGTTCATTAATTCAAGTTGGTATACCACTATTACCAGGAAGAGTATCTGGCACATAACCCATCAAAAACATGTTGAGTCAGTGCATAACTGAATATTGACTAACTTCACTGTCATTTACTTCTTCCTGTATAGTATCATACTTTATAAAAAAGATACTACATACCACTGCCTTAAATATGGCTGCAAATTTGCATATTCACACATATCTCCTGTCTTGGTCCATCTGGGCTGGTATTAACAAAACTGGGTAGCATATAAATAACAGAAACTGATTTTTCACAGTTCTAGAGGCTGGGATGTTCCAGATCAAGATGATATCAGATTTGGTGCCTGGCAAGGGCCCACTTACTGGTTCTGATGGTGTCTTATAGCTATGTCCTGTAGCAGACATATAGGACACACAAAGCCTCTTTTTTAAGGGCACTAATCCTACTGCCCCATGATATAATCATCTCCCAAACACCCTACTTCTTACTTCTATCATCTTGGAGGTTAGGTTTCAACATATGAATTTTGGGGGAACACAAACATTCACACCATCACCTCAATGAATACTCTTTCATAAGGAAGGTAGGTCAATGTAAGGAAATGAGCCATCAGTGTATTATAGTTTCTAAAACTTCTCTCAAGAAGAGACAGTTCCATGAAAATTTCCCATGATATCACTGGTTTTATGATAAATTAAATCAAGACTGTCCCTTCATAAATGTCAACATTTTTTTCTTGAGGGCCCTCCCATCCTAATATAAATTTATAGTTTGAAACACTAAAGTAAATATAAAAACTCTACAGCAAAAAAACAAATGAACTTTAACCTAAGAAGTGAGTTTAGCAAGATTGATGGATATTGATACATAAGTTAGTAGCACGGCATGGTGGTGCATACCTGTAAACCCAGTACTTGAGAGGCTGAGCTGGGGATGGCAGGTTCAAGGCTAGCCTTAGCAACTTAGACCCTCAGCAATTTAGAAAGACTCTGTTTCAAAATAAAAACTAAAAAGGAGCTGGGCATGGTGGCGCACGCTTGTAATCCCAGCATTTGGGAGGTTGAGACTGGAGGATCCAGGTTCGCGGCCAGCCTTAGCTACTTAGTGAGGCACTCCGCAACTTAGTGAAACTTGGTTTCAAAATAAAGAATAAAAAATAGGGCTGGGGGTATAGCTTGGAGGTAGATTGCCCCTGAGTTCAATCCCCAGTACTGCAAAAAAAAATAAAAAAATAAAAAAATAAAGAAGACTGGAGATGTGGCTTGGAGGTAGAATGTCTCTGGGTTCAATCCCCCAAAAAGAAAGAAAAAAAAAAAAAAAACCAGTAATGAACAAAAAGAAAACACCAACAACAAAAATCTTATGAACATCAAATATATTCAGGAATTAATCTAAGTACAAGAGGAAAGACCTCTGTACTGAATCTGTAAAACATGTACTGAATCTGTAAAACATTATTAAAGAAATTAAAAACTTAAGTCAATGGATTAGGATCATAGGTTTAAAGATTCAGTATTGTAAAGATGTCATTTCTCCCTAGATTAATTTAACAGCATCCCAATGCAAAGGGCCAAAAATATCCAAAGCAATCTAAAATAAAAAAGTTAGAGTATGAAACCATTTGGTATCAAAAACTATTATAAAGTTTCTCCAAGGCTGTGGAATTGATAAAGGATAAAAAAATGGAACACAAAAGCAGACCCACACATTTATGGTCATATGATTTATGGCACAGGTAAAACTGTGAGGCAGAGGAACAAGAGTATTTTTTTAAAATAAAAGCCTGATTCATTAATCTTACATAGAAAAAAACTCCAACTTGACCCTTACCTCACACCATGGACAAATATCAATTCCAAATGGTTTGTAGATCTAAATTTTAAAAGCCCAACAAAAATAGCTTTTAGAAGAAAACATGGGACAGTATCTTTGTAACCTTGGAGTAGGCAAAGATTTCAAAAAGTGCTAGCCATAAAACAAAGTACTAATAAATTGGACTATATTAAAATTAAGTACTTTCATTTATCAAATATATTATTAAGGAAGTGAGAAGTCAAAGAATCGAGTGAGAGAAGGTTAGGAACAATGCATAAATCTGAAAAGGACTTATGTTCAGAATGCACAGAAAACTACAAATCAAAATGGAGAAAAAAATATGGAGAAGATGTCTCAAAAGAAAAGGTACAAAAATACAACAGATATTTCATGAGAATATCTAAATGGCCAAAAACGTTTTTTAATTCTTTAGTCATGAGACAGAAGGATTGTAGGTTCAACACCAGACTCAGCAACTTATGGAGATCCTGTGTCAAAATGCTCCTGGATTCAATCTCTAGTACTGCACCCTTCCCCTGCAAAATCATGTGATATTCTATATAAAATAGAATAGGTAAAATGAAAAAGATGGAAAAATACCACATGTTGGAAGGTGTGGATAAACTGGAAATCACATAACCACTTTATAGAGTATAAACTGGCACAATTTTTTGCAACAGTGTTCAGCAGTATCTTCTAAGGCTGGGCCCATGAACTAGCAATTTTACTGCTAGGTAGACATCAAACAGAAATGTATATCCTTAGCCGGGCGTGGTGGTGCATGCTTGTAATCCCAGCATTTGGGAGGCTGAGACTGGAGGATCCCGGTTCGCCGCCAGCCTCAGCTGCTTAGTGAGGCCCTCCGCAACTTGGTGAGACCCTGTTTCAAAATAAAGAATAAAAAATAGGGCTGGGGGTGTAGCTCGGAGGTAGAATGCCCCTGGATCCTATCCCCAGTACTGCAAAAAAAAAAAAAAAAAAAAAAAAAAAAGAAATGTATATCCTTATCAAATGACAAGTACTAAAATGCTAATAGCAGTATTTAAAAGAACCTCAAAAAAAAAAAAAAAGGTTTTGTATAGTCTCATAATGGAATAGCACTTGTAATAAAAAAGGTGCTATCTACAATTCATCCAAGATCAGGGATGACTCTCACGAACATGATGTTGAAGAAAAGAGAACAGAACCCAAAGAATACAGACCCAATTCCATTTACATAAAGTACAAAACTGCCACAGGTCCTTAATAGCTGGATCTTGAGCAAGGCTCGGAGTCCTGAAAGGCAGACGATTCCAAAAGAAGGAATGCGTGGCATAACCCACTTTGCATTATGTTATATTCTGGAAATTTTGGGTGCTTTGGGTTTTGCTTTCACATTAATTATAAAGGAAAATTTCTTAGAAACACAAGATGGCCAGATGGATTATGATTCCTCAATATTAGCTGAAAAAGTAGTGCCTCAAGACAACCCATAAGAAATTCATTAACCACATACAAACATTAGTCAGGAAACGGGCTTTACAAGCTTAGTTACTAAACAGCCTTGTGTTCCCTCTCAGCACACAGGTTAGAAACAAAATAAATAAGCCAAAGAGACTTAGGTCTACTATTTCATCTATGAATAAAGAAGACTTTAAGACAGATAGTTTGTCTACCTCCCCCTTGTCTCCTTGACACATTAACTAACTCTCTAGCTGCCTGAGAAAAAGATAAGGACACTGCTTAAAGTAGCTAAACAAATAGTAAAGATTTAAACTAATGAATAGAGACTCTTCATCGTTAACCTTAAAAGAATCTTTATATACGTATCGTATTTTGTAACCTTCACTGGTTTCTTATTCCCATCAAATACCATGAAAAATGGCTTTTTTAGTTAAAGGTGTACCCACTTGACCTTTGGAAAAACAAGTCTGTAAAAATTCCTGTTCTATATGCCTCATTGCAAAAAAATAGTATAAAACAGTGACTGACAATAAAACAGATGCACTTCTTCACTGCATTGGGTGTGAGCGTATTCTCGCAACCTCGTCTCATTCCCCACCTGTCGACGGACCCCAACTCCGGCTAGGGCTGGACCCCAGCACAAAACCAGGTAAAGTTTATCTAGGGTACCAGTAAAACTGTTAGGTAAGTGGGTACTGACTGGCAGAGAGAATGTGGAGCTTTTATGATGATGGTGATGTTCTGTTTCTTGCTCTATGTTTCAGTTACATAGGTGTGTCTGGTTTGAGAAAATTCATTAATGTAAGTTTATGATAGCAATAGAATTCTGTGGTGTGAAAAACATATAAGTTTATGTTAATGAAACTGTAAGTACAGGTTTAGATTAATTAACACTAGTTTAAATACACAGGTTAGCTAGTCTTTTACATTCTATTGGCATATATTCAAAATTGACACTTACAGTAAATTTGGCTCTTTCTTCCATCACCTCATAACCCAGTATAGTAGGTGTAGATGGTCTATCTTCCCAATTTGCTGTTTCAGGATTTTGCTCTTCAGTTTCTCTTGGTCTAGTAGAATACTCAATTGATGAATCTGTACCTGTAAATTTAGTCCTAATGAGAGGACTGCTACAGACCGATGAAGTGCTCTCCATCTGATCAGGAACACTTGTCTGTTTAAAGTTACTTATATTTGAGTCTTCTAACTGGCCTTTGGAGGAGCTTGAGCTTGTTGAGATACTGCCAAATGAAGAACTTCTGTGATTTCTACTGGTTGTAAAACTGGAAGCAGAGTTTCCTATGGGCATAGGAACTGGGACATAAGGAGTTGCCATCTTCTTTTTCCCTTTGCCACAAACCTGTACACTGTTGAGTCCAAATACTTAGAGAACAACTAATAATATGCAAGTCATTATTTTCTTCTTAGGAATTCATTACCTAGAAACAAGAAGGACATATTGAAAGATTAGTCTTAAATCTAGAGCAGAATCCCAAGAAAACAAATGTTCTTTTTAATTTTGTGACACTATTATTTTATTTAGAATAAAACCACACCTCAAACCCCTTCCTTTAATCTCAGTTATGTCTTAAGACTTTTTTTTTTTCTGTACCGGGGTACTAGGGATTGAACCCAGGGGCATTCTACTTCCAAGCTACACCCTCAGTCCTATTTTTTTTTTTTTTTCCTTATTCTTTATTTTGAAACAGGGTCTCACTAAGTTGTGGAGGGCCTCACTAAGTAGCTGAGGCTGGCCGTGAACCTGTATCCTCCTGTCTCAGCCTCCCAAGTACTGGGATTACAAGTGTGCTCCACCACGGCCGGCTTAAGGACTCCATTTGTAAGGTAAAGAGAGCAAAACTCCTTTTCTTGACGACCATGTTACACGCACGTTATCCTTTTTTCTCCACTTTTCTGGCAAAGGATTTCTATAATGTTCACCTTAACCTGACTTGATCCCTAGCACCACACATACACAAAAATTAATAGGAGAAAGAATGGTAAAGACTCTCCTGAAGTTTTATTCTAGGACTAAGTTTGTCCTCCTGACAGTACTTTATATAATATAGGAAGGAGAAAAGGAAAGGGAAGGAGAAAATTTTTTCACATTATTTTTTGATTTAATTAATGAAACTAAAGACTAGTAATAGTGAATCAGAAGCTTAAAGTAATACAAATCACTTGAAAAGTAAAACCTGACAGATATTAAACTTACATGCAACAAGATTAAATGATTTAAAGTTTGTTTCACATTCTCCAGGTCACTAATAATTCTGCTTTATAATAAACAGAGTACTTAACAAATTTTACAACCCATACTCGATAATGTGTTATCAAAAGGACCAGTGGATCTTGTATCAGAATAATTTCATAGTAATACAAACAAGTAATGCTTCACCATTAAGTTGTTAAATAAACTCACAAGAAATTGTAATAGCTACAGACCAACGAAATGACCACGCATTGCAACAATGGGTCTGATCTACCCAACTTCATCTACATAAGTAAATCCACTTGTGAGAAAGGTAGGAAATGAGTTCCCTGGACTCTTGGCAAGATCTTGAAACAAGATTTTTAACTCAGCACGTGGCTCTGGGCAACGTTCCCCATTATCAAAGATTCAAGAAACTTGAGCTGCTGATTCACCGCTCTTCGTTTCCGCCTGATGGCCTTCCCCAAAGAATTAAATAAGTGTGACATCGCGACCTTCCCCAGGCCCTTGGGATCGCCCTGTCCTTTGCTACTCCACTACCTAAGTTCACCAGGCTGGGGACGAGTTCTACCCAAACATTAAGAAAAATCTCTTGTGCTCATTAGGAGTTTTGTTGCTTTTGTCATCGCAGGGAGATGCTCCCTGGTAGAATGATCTCAATCTTACCTCAGGCAGGTGAGGTGGTCGCAGCAACCAGGTGGGCGAGAGAAGTGAGTGGCAGTGAAAGTGGAGCAACCCAGGAGGGGCCTCTTGGAAGGTACAGCTGCGGTCTGCGCGGGCCCCTGGTAAGGGCTCTGTGGACACAAGACCTGCAGCTCCGGGCTACCTGGGGGCCCAAGACTCTCCCGCCTCCCAGATACACCGCCGAGTCAGCGGTGGCCAGGCGGAGGCTGGGGGTCGGAGGAAGGGAGCTCCTCTGGAGTCTCGCCACCCTCCGCCGCCGCCAGTCCGCCTTCGGGTGCAGGTGTCACCGCCTGAGAGCGCGGGACAGCGCCCGCCGTCCAATCTTACCTCGGCGAACTCGGGATCGGGCTAGAGCGCGCTTCCTGGGACGGTTAAACCGGATTCCCCTCCACTGCAGCAGTTCGCCTCCTCCCACAGCACCGAGACGCCTCACGTGTTCACGTGTTCCTCCTCCCCGAAAGCAGCTGCTCCCCACTCTTCCTGCTCTGCGGGGCCACCCGGCCCAGGATCCCGAAGAGATGGAGGGCGGGGCTAGCGCGGGACGCGTCCCGGAAGTGACGTCACACCGAGCGGCCCCGCCCCCGGAGGCACGGGCTGGAGTTGTGTGTTCTTGCGTCTTTAGTAACCCGGCTATGTCGAGTCCTTTGGCAAGAAATCGACACTCTCGACCATAGCATTACTTTTCGAAGTGAACTCTGAGAAATGGGCTATGATACCTAGTTTGCCCCAGTCAGTGGTAGATATGGCCACAGTCTGTCCGGGCTCCTGCTTTGCATCATGGAACTTGTAGTCATCATCAGCTTCGGCTAGTTCTAATATGTTATTGATTGTTTTCCAGAATTAGCAGCGCTTTAAGGGATGGCAATTGATTTGAAGAGTGGGAAGATAGCACATTACACTATTGACTGTCCGTCGTTCGTAATTCAGAAGTCCTCGATGGTAGAAACCCTTGAAGTTCTTCCGTGTGTGTTTTATTTCCATCTGGTGAGCCATTTATATCAAATGATACAACATATTAGGCTGTTAGACTTGCTCATGTGAAAACTTATAAGATTATCAGGAAGGGCATTCTTTGAGAGTCAGATACCAAGGTTTAGGCCAGTCTTCAGCACTGCAAATCATTAGAATTGTACAATTTGATTTAAAGACTGTCCTATGATTTTTAGGATTTTGGAACAGCCCCAGGGATGGGAAGAGTTGATAGTGGTAATTTCAAAATGAATGTAGGAAGATAATTTTATTTGTGGCAAAAATGATGGCTTTGGTTTGAGAGATATTGTACTTTTAGCATGAATGAAACATAAAAACAGAATTCTGTAGAAATGGGACTAAACCATTGGTAGTTTTCAGGATATATTTAGAAGTCTTGACCTTGTGATGGTAATTATATCCTTGAGTTATGTAAGTAAGGAAGAGAAAAGCAAAGTGAAGAAAAATGAGCAATGGAATATTTCCTTTAATTATAGAGAGGGATGCAGGTGGTAGCAATAAATAAATAAATAAATAAAAAAGACCTATAATCCCTACAATCCTGAATCCTAATCCTTTATAGTTCAGATATCTGGGAAGCCAAGGAAAGTTAAACTACCTGGAAGTAACAGTGCACAGATGCCACAGTTAGAAGGAACACAAAGACCTAGAAAAGATTGAAATTATACAAAAAGAGATCCAGGGATGTGGCTCAGAGATAGAGTGCCTGCCTAGCATACAGGTGGCCCTGGGTTCAACTACCAGAACTGGAAGAAATTGTCCAAGAACTTCCTTCAGAGTTTATTGAAGATTATTGAATGGAGCATAATAGAATACATATACTACATGTTTTATCGTCCAGAATATCTGGTATTGATGAATGTCTAGATTTTACTTTCAAGAAATTACTAAACAGTTTTAGTTAAGAAAGTTATCTTGTTGGCAAAGGAAAAATTATTACATTATCAAAGACCATATCTGACAGCTAGTCCCTGTTTTGGGAATATTTTAGCCCAGCTCCTGAATGCCTCTATACAATGCCCACAATCAAATTGAATTGTTTACATTTTAACTTGTAGAAAAAAAGATTATATTTCTTTCTTCATTATTTTAATTTTACTTAAGTTATATATTCCTAGAGGGCATATTTAGCTTACCAAATGTATAGTGTTATATAATGATATATAGATACTGAAAATGGGAGATAGTGGTTGGGAAAAGGAAGAGTTTAAAAAAAACCCAGCAGAAAAAGCATATGTAATGAATATGTAATTAACAGGCATCTCTTGAGGTGTATTCCTAGATCCAACATATCCTTCTTCTCAGGAACTGGTCTTCTATAAGTTCTGTAAGACTTGACTTTTGGTGATCATATTCTTTTTTTTTTTTCCGGTACTGGGGATTGAACTCAGGGGCATTCTACCTCTGAGATATACCCACAGCCCTATTTTTTATTCTTTATTTTGAAACGGTCTCACTAAATTGCAGAGTTCCTCACTAAGTAGCTGAGGCTGGCTGTGAACCCGGATCCTCGGGTCTCAGCCTCCCAAATGCTGGGATTACAAGAATGCGCCACCACACCTGGTGACCATATTCTTAATAAGTCACTCTTATAACCAATTTTTCATCATAGTTCACTGTGCTCAAGTGGAACATTCAACCCGAGTTGTGTCTAATAAGTGCTCTTTCCTAGGAACTAAAATTTGGGGGATTGAGGAGAAATACATGTTAGAAACCGCAGTATCTATAGTCAGACCAAAGGAAATTCTCTGATGAGAAGGCCTACAAAGTTAAACTGCTAAATTCTTTGGAATTAATCTGGTCCCTTCCCCTTACAGTCTATTCCTTCGACACTATGAGACCATTCTGTTAGTGTTCTTTAAATATATTGGCTTTTTTTTATTAAATCTAGCCAGAGTTAGTTCTTCTACCTAAAACAAAAAGTACAATACAGCAATTTGGAATGAGGCAAACTGAAAATGAATAGTAGATGCTGATAAAATGCCTTTCTGGTTTCTGTAAATAGCAGTCAATAATTTGTAATCTAAGATTTAAAAATAAGTATGGTATTTCATAATCTCTATTTGTAACTTAAAGAAAAATTCCTCAATCATTTATAGCTAAAATAAGTTGGGTGTGATAGTGCTCACTTGTAAACCAGTACTTGGGAGCTGAGACAGGAGGATTGCAGGTTCATCATGGCCAGCCTCAGCTACTCCATGAGGCCCTCTGCAACTTAGTGAGAACCTGTTTCCAAATAAAAATAAAATAGGGCTGAGGGTATAGCTCAAAGGTAGAATGCCCCGGATTCAATCCCCGTGCCACAAAAATAAAAATAAGAATATATAGCTAAAATAACATAAATACCTTCATTAATTATTTTGGATTGATCTTATATATTTCCCAGTTCATGTATATTGTTTTCCATAGGCAGTGTTTAATTTTAATTTTATTGAACTGTATTCTCCCTGCCTTCTAGTTTCTCACCAGCATAAACTTGTAATTCCAGAAAAAGAACCACAAACAATTGATTTTTAGAGTAATGGGAAGAACCAAAGTAGTACTATAGCAACAGGACAGCCAAATTTATCTCAATGAACCTGTATCCTCTACAATTTTCTAAATCTAGGATAAGAATTATGGTATATTTTTAATAGCATAGAGATGATATTCTTCAACACTAGCACCATTGACTAGTGATCTTTCACTCACATACTAAATAAGGAAAGTTTTAACAGCATGTGTAGAAATTTTACTTAGAACCTAAGTTATCAGCATTTTTCTCAAAAATTTTAGAACTAAAAGACACTATATGATCATATGAACAATCCTCCATTCTATAGCTAAGGATACTGAGGAAAACAGAGGCTGGGCCACCTGCCTGAAGTCACAGAGGCAATGAATCATTGTTCCCAAACTGGTAACCTCATCACACACGGTAAGACACCTTTTCCTGAGCACTGTTATACTCTATCATGTCCTATGTGTCTTTCAGTTTTCCCTGTGTCTATCTTCTGGCATATTCTCAAATAGCACTTGTTACCTGAAGTCTTCATGGGCTTTATGCATGAGGACATGTCTGCACTGGGCCTTTAAGGGGTCAGTATGAACTGGATGAGTAAAGGAGGAAGACTGAGCACAGCAGGCACAGCGAAAGACTTGAGAGAGGACACAGCAGAGTGTGGAGTGTTGAGGGACAGGCAGGAGATAGTGTGACTGGACAGAAAGGAGTATATTAGGGAATAGGTAGAAAAAGAGAGATGGACTTCAGCTTATCTATTGAATCTACCTCAAATATAATCTCATTAGTCATACCTTCCTGCTTCCCTCACGTGGAATTAAATAAGCCCATCCCTCTGTGACACTGCTATATTTGTTCATGATTGGAGACAATTGTCACTTTATATCATGAGTACTTATTTATGTGAGTAGCCTAAGGACTGGGATCACATATTACATATCTATGTGTTGATAGTACCTTGTTTGAGGCCTGAATGAGGTATAGTTCCCATAATTAATATTATTTTACATTTGGCTCTCTAAATCACATTTCCTACAAGATCCATGTAGACATTTGCATTTTCAATTCCTTAAGAATGAAATCCAAGTACTTTCAGTAGGTCCATAAGCTCTTTCATGAACTTTTATGACCCAATTTTCTTCAAAATAATTATTTAGCTTGTTAATTAGCCAGCTATTTAATGAGGACCTGCCATATGCAATGAACCTCAAAGTTGAACTCTGCCAATCATTTCCCATTCTGAGCCGTTTTTTTTCTCTTTCTAGTATTTGATACTTTTGCCTATAATTCTCCCATTTCCCTCATCACATTTAAGAGGGTCAGCTGTAGGTCATATCCTCTTTATGACTCCAATCTCCCTCTCCACCATGTCTTCACACTCCTCTCCTCAAGGCTCTGCTATGGACTTACTTCCACCGGGCATGGTTATCTCTTTGTTTGCTTCTTTGATTAGAACATGAGCTCCTTGAGGCAGAGACAGTTTTTTTTGTTTTGTTTTCATCGTTGCTGGGTTGCAGAACCTCTGGTATATAATAGGGCTAAACTGGATGAATAAGTGAATGAATATGAGTGAGTAAAACAGTGACTCAGCTAGTTGGTTTAATATACATATTATCAGTAGGATTTTGCTTTGAAAAAACATTAAATGGAAGCTCACTCTGTAAAACAAATGAAAGTGAAGGAGCTGTGGTAAAAAAGAAAAGTTTATTTTAATTTCTCAGTGTAATTTGTGAACCACTGGACTAAGTAGATGATTTCCAAGGTCCACTTCAGATCTAACAGTTAATGGGTTTATTACTTTAAATCTGAAATAGAAATCAAAACAAATACCACAGTCTAGTTAGCAGCACTAAGATCCATAAAAAGCATTAGACAGAGCAAAAATGAAATGACAAAAAGCTAAATTCCTGAAATTAAATAGACCAATGAATCAGACATTATTGTATATGGGTGAGAATGAAATTTATTGTCTTAAGTTCCCCGTGCCAGAACTGGAAACATCTCAGGCTATAAGAAACCTTCCAAAAAGGCAAAAATATTTCCAGGTAAAAAGCAGAGCATTAAAGGGCGGCGAGTCTCCAATCTGTCAACACAATTATTCCTGTTTATCTCTTTGGTAAGCCTGGTACCTTCTCAGGGGAGACTTAAATATCCACATTACACGTGAGTCTTTTCTTTGGGTTACATCTGACATTTTTCATTTGTAATATGGAACAACAATGGGCCTTCCCCATAGGGTTATTGTGAAAAATAAAGATGATACTTGTTAAGTGCTTGGTATAGTGACTAGAAAAAGGAACAATAGCTATTTTCTCCTGAGCCAACTTGGCAGCTCAGCTACTTTAAAAAAAATGTAAATAATAATAACAATAATAACATATTTAGATATGCATTAAATTAATGAATAGCAATTAATGGTATAGAGAACTGCTGTATGGGCTATATGCATATTAATCAATATTTTACCCACATTTCTCTGTTTTTCCCTACTGACTTTTTATTTACCCATTTATTTTTCCTGCTTTATTGGGATTGATGAATAAAATTGTATGAATTTAAGATGTACAATTTGATGATTTGATATTCATACATATTGTGAAATGGTTACCAAAATATTAACTTATATCATTAATGTACTTAATCCTAAGGATAATCTCATAGGCAATATTATTATTATAGTTGATGGTTTACGTATTGAGTCTCTTTTCCTTTTTTTTAATGGGAAAGTTATTGTGAAAGGTTATCTTATTTGACATGGTTGAGACTCATACCACATTCTGCTTCCAAACCTGGTACTCAGATTCGCACTCCACTAGATAACTCCCCTACTCCAAGAGGTGGGGACCGAGCCTTCAAGTAACCACACTGACAAAACATTGGCTGAAAGCAAACTTTCTGTACCAGTCACAGGATACCTGGTTTCCTCACATCATTTAACAAGCATAATATTTAGCCTAAGTGATTCATTTTTTTTTAACTTTTTCATGGGTCATTAGCTAGTTCTAATATGAATCGTAACTATGGCTCCTAAAATATTTGTCTTTATAAACTAATACTAATCTATCCCCAGCTTTTCTATTGTTATTCTGATTTACTTCTAGTTTTGGTTCTGATGTTTACTTCTTTCATTTTCCTTATGGAAAGACTGGATGAACCAGAAAGATAGGGAAGGAGTTGAACAGGTGAAGAATGTTTCCAGAGCAGAGATAAGGGATAGAGTTAGAAGAGTATCCCAGGAAGAAAGGTAAAAAGGATATTTTACAGATTTCTTAAAAAATAAAAGACAATGCTGTTGAATTTAAATAATACCTTGCAGGTATAATTTTTAAATTCTTATATAATTGTATTAAAGGCCTCAGCTCTGTAAGGTGACAGATCTTAATATTCATTCAACAAATATTTGCTGAGGGCCTATCATATGTGCCAGTTAGTCTAAGCCTATAGGAATTTACTAGTAGCAAGGTATGCAAAATCACTATTCTCATGGAATTTTCATTCTGATGAATAGGTCTGTGTAGGGACAATCAATAAACATAAGAAACAAGTTTTAAGAACTTGGTTAGACCTATATTCTTTGAAGACAAATAATAATATACTAAGAGTGGCAGGGACAAGGAGAAGTAAAACAATTATAGATTGGGGCATCAAATCAAGTGCCTGTAAGACTATTTCTTGAATTGCTGAGATTTTAATGTCTAGAAAACAACTTTGCAAAATCGAGTACCTGAGCCTTCCAGGAAAGCTACCCCACATGTTCCATAGGTGAAAAAAGGAAAGAAACTAGTTCCTCCTTTCCTTCTCCTAAGAGCTCTGATTCCAGGAAATAAGATGCCAGATGTTTCCCTAATCACCAATGTGATCCATGTGTCCCTGAGACATTGGGTTTTTAACAATAATACCCAATTCCTGCTGGTTTCAAATCCCGACTTTTTCTTATAGAATTCTAGTCTCTTGTGAATTTTCCCTTTCCTAATTGTTCTTGGAGTCCCCAAGGGTACATTCAGCGCTCCGGGGAACCTGTTCTAGTTATTGCTCCCTGCGTCTGTTGCCGGATGAACTGCTCTCACTGCCTTTGCCACTGGCTGAGTCATGCTTGCTTTGACAGATCTACACTGGCCTTTGCCCTAGGAGAGATTAGACATGCAGTATCTCTTAAACCCTGACACCATGGCTACAAGCTGGAGATCTTCCAACAGTGCTACCTTACTCCACTGAACTGGAGACCCATGGTGTTCTGCTGCTGGTTGAAATGAAGAAGCTTCTTTCACTTTTGCTGAAGTGTTACAGAGATTGCTGAGCAAACCCTTTCAGTTTTGTTCAGTCTTCTTTTCCTCAGGGAGTGCTGTCCCATGTGGGTGGCTCATCTGGCAGAAGCTCTTATAACAACTGTGTACTAGATCTTTTTGGCTGTCAACTCTTCAAATCTCTCTATGAATCCTGGTAGGGGAATTCATAGCTCACATCTCACTGAACTTCCAAAATTCCATATACTTGCTTTATCAGCCTCCCTTGCAGCTAATGCATGGATAAACAATGCTCTAGATGTTGCTAATCCAAGGAACCATTTCCCACTCCTGCCACACTGGGATCTCAGATATAAGGTCTGATGCTCAGTGATAGCAGCGTCCTCGTAAGACCAGTTTCATAATTTGGTTTTAAGCTTTGTTCTTGGCTTTATTGTCCCCAAGCTTCCTAGAATTTTTGTGGACTGGTAAATATGTTTTAAAAAATATTGTTCTTCTTAAGTTGGACACAGCTTGCCACATAGGTGTGCAAAGAAATAGGCCAAAATAAAGACCAAGAGAAAGGAAGGATTTCTGGTGCTGGAGGGGAAATACTCTTCTCTTCAATTGCATTTAAACAATGCAGCACGGAGTTCTCATTGCTCTCGGTGTCATCTTACAACTGCAAGGGGTCGCATTGTAATGAAGCCAATAGGAGGATGTTAGGATGAAGAGGGCAAACCTGCTGGATGATGCCACTGGGCTTTTAGCTCTACTGTACCTTGAGTCTAATCTACTTCTATACTTTACCTGGGGTAGTAAATTTACTATTGATAAACAAGCTTAAGTCATCATTTTCTGTTGATAGTAGCTTTATTACAACAAATACAAACAATAACAATAACACCAATCCTTTACAATCCTATATTGAGAAGTTAAAATGTTGCAGGAACTTTTTTTTTTCTTTTTTTCTTTTTTTTTGTGGTACTGGGGATTGAACCCAGGGACATTCTACCTCCAAGCTACACCCCCAGTCCTATTTTTTATTCTTTATTTTGAAACAGGCTCTCATTAAGTTGTGGAAGCCCTCACTAAGTAGCTGAGGCTGGCCGCAAGCCTGTGATCCTCCTGTCTCAGCCTCCCAAGTACTGGGATTACAAGCATGCACCCATCATGCCCAGCTGCACTTCATATTTATTCAACAAATATTTATTGTGCTCCTACTTATTTAATTATTAGCTTATTTAATCATAATATTAGCTTATTTAATCATAATAATCCTCATGGCTCAATAATCAAATATACATGCAGCTAGATATATAGTCTTATATGTAAACATATGCACAGGTAAAGAGATATATGTAAATAGATGTAGACATAGGTATGTATATAGGTATAGAAATAGGTACCTGTATAGCTATTCAAATAGATATAGGTATAAAGATGTGCAAATAAGTGAAATAAATGAAATTTTTACCTTGCCTCAGAATGGTAGCAAAAACTCAAAAGTAAGGATACAAGTTGTTAAATACTACATGTCTTAAGGGCATAGTGCATAAGTAGCTGGAAACAGTGTTATTCTCCAAAATTCTTATTTGAGGGTGACAGTTCAGAAAACTGGACTGATCACCAAAATCACCAGGCATTATTCGAGGAGACTGAGGAGAGAGGACAGTGTGCACTCTTGGAGAATGCCATGTTTGTGAAGAGAGGCTGGTTTTTTTTTTTTTTCTATCACAACAACTAATAGTTAACCAGCATTTTTTTCTCAACATCATCATCAGGATGGCGAGCTACTCAGCTTGAAATATTGCCCTGTGCCATGTTTCACTCAGCCCAATTCACATTTTAATATCAGCTTCTGAATTAGAGTATGGTTTCAGGTATAGGAATAGAAACTATGGCCTGAACTTGCTGAAATATAAATAAGAAAGTTTATTGGCTCAATTACCTGAAAATGCAGAAATCAGACTGATTTGGGTGATTGCAAGACAGTGATTCTGTTCTTCTTTCTGTGGTTTTAGGCTAATTAGCCTTGTGGATGTAGGGTGGCTACTAGTAGTAACCAAGTGTATGCATTTCCCTGTTTATTCTAGTGGGAAAGGGAACTTATGTCTGAATATTCTAACCAAAGGTCCTAATATTTATCCTGATTGAATTAAGTCACATGCTCAGTAATACACTAGTGATTGATTAAAGGAATAGAATATGTTTGCTTTCTTAAGTCAGTCAAGGTCTACCCCTAGGTTTGGGGACTTTGAATCAGCTTTACCCTTGTTGCATATGGCATGGAGATGGATATCTGAATTAAAATATGAATGCTATTAGAAAGGGAGAACAGAGCATGAGTGCTGAAAAATAATCAATAATGTTCTCTTCAAGGAGAGTTAATGACCTATTGAGAGGCGATCAATAATAGGGATATATTAGAATTCTAGATAAGAGGCAGAAGGACTTGGATAGTGTCTGAATTGATAGGTAAAGATGTTCAGCTTTTAGAGAAAGATTTGAATAGCTTTGAAGAATTCTTGCTCAGTAATGATCCTACTAGACTTTCATTTGGATCAGTATTCATTTCAGAGAGTTGGGCTAGGTGTGTCTGGAACAGGTTGAGGAAGGGTAGCTCCCTGTAACAATCCATTGGTAGAGATGTTGACTTCTTTATGGCTGCTCAGGGAGGAGCCTGCTGACAACTGTCCAGCAGGAGAAATTATAACATTGACCCTCACGCCTAGTTTTCCCTTCCTTGGAAGTGAAGATATATATTTTGTAGAAGAGAAAAAAGAAGGAGCACATCACCTAGGTTTAATTCCAAAAGCTGGTTGAAAGTTTCTACTTGCATTGTCCCATCATCATTTAGTCATCATTTCGTCAGTGTCTCTTCTCTATTTAGGTATTATTTCCCCTCTCTACCTTGGTTGAAGATAACATTGCTCCCTACCTATGTTATTTCATTCATTCTTTTGCCCTCAACAGGTATTTATTGAACATTTATGGCTGCTAAACTCTGACCTAAGTGAGACAGTGGTGGCCAAAGCAGAATTAGTTATCCTCATGGCATTTGCAGTATGGTTGGGAGGAGATAGAACAAGTACCACAATTTGGTAAAGTGGAGTTATGCCAACTCAAGCTGTGGGTGGGTAGGGAGTCAACATTTACAGGATAAGCAGATGAAGGGGAGGAAGAGGAGGAGGAAGAGGAAGGGGAGACGAGAGGATATGTAGAGTAGATTGTTCTAGGTGGGAAAGTCTTTCCCAAAATCTAGACATGAAAAACACCATGGAAGAATGAGACATATCAGGGGCAACCAGTATCATTATATGAAAACATGTGATTTTCTATACACCATTAACTTTTCAGGTGGAGGGTTGCCTTTTGCATAACCTAGTAATGAGTTGATTTTTTTTTTAAAGAAGGAAAGAGGAGAGGGAGAGAGAAAGAGAATATTTCTTAGGAAGTTTCATATGTGATTCTGAAAAAAAAAAGAGGAAAGTCTAGGGCCTGAATCTGCTGATCTTTGTCTCTTCTAGACCAATTCAGAGTTGATTAGCTTGGCTGTTCAGCTTGAGTTGGACCCTGAGGACCAGAGGGTTGTGTGTGTGTGTGTGTGTGTGTGTGTGTGTGTGTGTGTGAAAGAGAGAGAAGAGAAGAGAAAAATAAAGAGAAAGAAAAAGAGAAAGAGAGAAAGTTAGGTAAAAGTGGAACTTAGGTAACTTTCTATGAGATTCCGTGTATCATTCTTAGCCCCCCACACCTTTAAGAATCCCATCAGCTGGGCATGATGGAGCATGTCTGTAATTGGGAGGCTGAGACAGAAGGATCACAAGTTTGAAACTAGCCTCAATAATTTAGCCAGACTCTCAGGAACCTAGTGAAACCCTGTTTCAAAACAAAAAATTTAAAAAATAGGGGCTGGGGGGTATAGCTCAGAGGTAGAACACCCCTGAGTCCAATCTCCAGTACCACAAAAAAGAAAAAGAAAAAAAATCTATCCTATCCTTCAAACTTTCAGAGACAAGACTCGTGTTTGTGGCTGGAATAGCATATAGAGTCTGAACTCCGGGGGGTCCTGGGGGTTATTTGGATTTTAGAAGAAAATGTAAGAAGAGAAATTGAAGAAGTCCCCACAGCCCACCGCACAGGGTATAGAATGGAGAGATTCAAGATGGAGCAGAGGTAAGAGTGGACCAAGTAATAGAGGGCATTGAAAGCAGGAGCGAGCTTAATCACCTGTTAGGCATGGGCAATGGGAAGTCAAGGAAGCATCAGATAGGCATTTCAGGCAGATTACTCTGCCTGGTGCCCAGAGGAAGGAGGAGGGAGGCAAAACTGAAGGCAGGGAGATGATTTGTGAGGAGATGTAGCAATTGTGAAAGGGCCAGTATTATTACAGTCAGCTTGTTGTATCAATGGGTTTTACATGCACAAATTCAACTAATCTCAGATCAAAAACATTAGAAAAGAATTGCTTCTGTACCTAACATGTACAGCCTTTTTTCCTTATCATTATTCCTTCAACCATACAGTATAACCATATTTACATAGCACTTATACTAGGTATTATAAGTAATCAAAAGATGATTTAAAATCTTCAGGAAGATTGCCTAGATTATATGCAGTTTTTTGGTGTGTATGGTGCTGGGGATGGACTCCAGGCCTCTCACATGGCCAGGCAAGTGGTTTGCCACTGAGTCACGCTGCAGCCCTAGTATGCCACTTTACAGGAGGGACTCTTGGTATCAGTTGATTGTTCCTGGAACCAATCCCCCACAGTTACTGAAGGATGACTGTGTGCTGAATCTCCAGATGCAGAAGCAAAAGCTCAGCGATGTGTTTGGCAGTAAACAGAGAGGATTAGGACCCTGGACTGTCTGGATCCAAAGTCTGTCCTTTTCTTAATAGAGAATGCTTCCCTTTGTACAAGGCTGCACTACTCTTTGATGAAAAAAGCCAGGTCTTTCTATTTTTGGGTTACAGTGCCTGTTCTGGTTATCCATTGATGCATAACTAACCATGGCAAAAGTCAGTTACCTAAAACAATACAAACACTCACTTTGCCCCTGTTTCTGCCATATGAGCAGGGCTTGGCAGAAACAGCTCAGCTCTGTTCTCTTTAGGGATAGCAGGGGCAATTTGGAGGCTGGGCACGAGGGTCACCTGTAGGCTGATTATGTACATGTCTGCCAGTTGGTGTTAAAGTTGCTTGGAACCTTAGATGGGGCTTTTAAAAGGCCAGAGTACCTTCAGTAGCTTTTCCCTGTGCTCTGTCCCTTGTTTTGTCATAACATGATATGTGGGTTCCAGGGATGAGCATCTTAAGAAAGAAGGAGGACCACACTGAAGTTGTATCACTTTTTCTAACTAGCCTTGGGAGTCACTACATTCTATCCACTAAGAATGCCTCATGGCTGAATGTGGTGGCACAGGCCTGTAATCCCAGTACTTATGAGGCTGAGACAGAAGAATTACAGGTTTGAGGATTTTGTCAGCAACATAGCAAGGCTCTCAGCAACCTAGCAAGACCCTGTTTCAAAATAGAAAAATTAAGACTAGGGTTGTAGCTCAGAGGTAGGTCCTATCCCCAGTACCAAAAATGAATTAGTGAATGAATGAGTGAATTAAGAGAATGTCTCACTAAGGCCAGCCCCCATCTGAGAAAAAAGAATTGTACTCTTTTGATGGAAGAAATGTCAAGGAATTTGCCAAAATGATTCCAATTTATGACAGTGCCTATTAAGAATAGCTAATACTTATAAAGCACTTAAATATAGTAATCACTCTTCTATATCCTTTATTTATTGAGTTATTTAATTTTCATGACATTAAACTATTATACCAGTTTTCCATATGGGGAAACATGGGGTCAGCAAGTTAAGTATTTTACTCAAGATCACACAGATAACAAGAAGTGGAACTACTATTGCAACTCACACTTTCTGACTCCAGTGTCTGTATTCTAAATCACTAAAGTATATTATCTCCTCTAGCGTCTGGAGTATAGGCTGGACAAATATATATATATATATTTTTATATATTATATATATATTTTTTTCCAATATATATATATATATATATTTATATATATATATTTTTTTCCAATATATATTGGCTAAATGAATGAATGTTTTGTATTTGGAGTTTTCCTCAAATACTATTAAAGCTATCCCTTAAATGAATGATTGCAAATGGCACCCTGCAGAAGACATTGAATAGAAGACATGCTATTGCATAAGTGAAGAAGGAGCAATCATGGATCTCCAAGTGAAGGATGAAAGAAACTATTCATTTAGGAGTTGTCTTAGGTACCATATTCTACTACAGTTACCCAGGAGTCTTGGGCATCTTCTAAATAGATGTCATGATAATAGTGACCCTCTTTCTTCTCTCTCTCTCTCTCTCTCTCTCTCTCTCTCTCTCTCTCTCACACACACACACCATTGAAAAAGTGTATTTATCTATTTTACATCTTATAAATATAAGTTATATACATATATGTTATATATATTAGTTTTATATACATATTAGTTATATATATGGCTTAGATTTTTCTCTTGTCTCAAACCAGGTTCATTTTAATTACATTCACTTAAAATATTTCAGATGTTATATATGGAGATTTTTTTTAGTTGCTCACATGATAGAGTCTAGGAAGAGCCACCTTGTGGCAAACTTTAGCATCTTACATTTACATATTTGTAAAGAAAATTATGAGCAGCTCTAAAATAAGTTACCTAATATGTTTACTAAGACATATTGTGTTGATTTTACATTTTCAAATATTATTCAAGGTATTTATTGAAAATTTCAAAAGCCTAGATTAAAACATGCGAAAGAGTATATCCATTGATGAATTTATACATACAGTGCTATATCAAGGCCTTGGTATATTTAAAGACTCTTTGTTAAATTATTAAGTTGTGCTCTAAAAATGAAAACTTAAAAAGTATATTTGATTAGATTTTTCTTGATATAATAATACTTAATTTTAATGAAGCTTAATATATATCATTAGACTATTAGTATTTATACAATACCTGACATATATACGGTGCTAAGTAAGGTCTGTTCAATAGATGAATGAATGAATGAATGAATGAATGAATGAATGATGAGCAAGCAGGAAAGGGAAATGTGTTGGTTTATGCCCTGAATATGAAACTTCATGATTTCTGATCACACAGGTGTTCATTTCAAATGCTGAATACACATATGTGTATGTGTGTATGCGTGTGTGTTACATATCACAAAGGAATTTCTGTCTAGTTTGTCCACTCTTGGCTATTGTTACTTAGCATAATGTTTTCTAGTTCCACATATTTACCTGAAAATGACATAATTTTGTTCTTCTTTATGGCTGAATAGAATTCCATTGTGTACATATCTCATAGTTTTGTAATCCATTCATCGGTTGATGGACACCTTGGCTGTTTCCTGTAGTTTAGCTATTGTGAATTGTGCCAATATAAACATATATATGCATGCATTACTCTGGTAGTTTAGTTTCAATTCTTTTGGCTATATTCCCAGGAGTGGTATTACTGGGTCATATGGTAGGTTGTATCTGTTCCCTTCATCTGTTAATTCCTACCTTCAGAATTAAAATTTATTGGAAGGCATTCGGGATGCATGGACTACTTGCAAAAATCTACATGGTTCCTAATAAAATGAAGGCTGATTAAGTTCTGGAATGTTTCTAGGGGTGTAGTTTCGGAATGGAGCTAGACTTTTCTCCCAGGGACTTGAGGAGAGGAAGTAAAATAAGATGGGACATAGCAAAGAGGATGGTCTTTGAGAGGGATTATCGTAATCATCATGATTAGGCAGTATGCCTAGCACTTTGTTTTGCCTCACTTACTCATCAAAACAACCTTCCAAATATTGTTCTCATTCTGTTTTGACAGATGAGACCATCGAGTGCTCCAGTTACTATGTCTCATCCACTCACAAGTCTAGCAGTTGATGCTGACAGTCAGGTCCCCTGGCTTCTATGTGCCACTTTCACAAGACTTAGCTTGCATTCTCTAAGGCCATCATAGATGGATTGCAAAGATGAGTGTTGATATTAAGATAGAAAGAGAAAAATAGGGGAAAGAGAGAAGAAGAGGGAGGGGAAGATAGAAGATGGGTGGATGGATAGATAGATAGATAGATAGGTAGATAGGCCTATTTTTAGGACTAGTCTTGAACATTATGGCAGCAGAAACTTCTGGCACATTGTATTCACTACAAGGACTACAAGGAATGCTGGATTTCAAGGGAAGGGGAAGTTGCCTTCTCTTCATGGAGGAGTGGCAAGAATGGAAGGGAAACACCAATGTAGCCATGTTTAGAAGTTATAGTTTACCACACAGAGAGCTAAATGACTTTCCCTGTCAAAAAGCTAGCAAGTGGAGCAGAGCCCTGGGCAGAAATCAGATCTATTTGTCTCTAACTTTGTGAGTGGTCACTTGGTCACACTGTGCAGTATAATATTGCAGAATCAGAAAATTTTCAAAAAGAACTATTAGAAAATAAGCAGGGGCATTGATATGAACAACTTAAATTTAGAATTTATATATTACAGAGGAATCTTTGAGTCGAAGATTTACAGATCACTGCCAATAGTTTTCAATTTTATTGTGTACCTTTAACTTTTTATTTCATGAATATTATTTATGTGCATATCTTAATACTCACCACCTCCTCCAGCACATACACTCTGGCTGCTTTTTTTTTTTCTATTCAGAGAAGGATTTTTGTCTATTTGGTTCATATTTCTACCCTGACAATACCTCTTATGAGAATCTGGCTCACAGTAGACTTGTAGTACCTTAGTAAATATTTATCAAATGAATAAATATGAGCACAACTGGTATAAAACAGTGGAATAACTTTGTTGTTGTTGAACCATTCTGAGTATACAGATTGTAGTTATTGTGAGGGTCAGATTAGGTAATTAGAGCAGAAGTGCTTCAAAAAGGTAAATGTCAAATGTACTTTGTTTTTATATGGTAATAGTGATTTAGTCCTGGAGTTTTTATAGACTTGTGAGGAAGATGTGGAGATGTTTAATTCTTAGTTTTTGACTTATGGCATAGGATATCTAAGAGATCTTGCTATAAATAATTCTGTAGCCAGGCATGGTGGTGCACGCTTGTAATCCCAGCATTTGGGAGGCTGAGACCAGAGGATCCGGGTTCGCGGCCACCCTCAGCTACCTAGTGAGGCACTCCGCAACTTAGTGAGACTTGGTTTCAAAATAAAGAATAAAAAATAGGGCTGGGGGTGTAGCTCGGAGGTAGAATGCCCCTGAGTTCAATCCCCAGTACCGCAAAAAAAAAAAAAGAGAGAAAATAATAATAATTCTGTGATGTGACAGACTACATTGTATTGAAACATTCCCTATTTATGGACATGAGATTACTCATATTTTTATTGCAATCACAAATAATGCAAAATAGCACATTTATGCATAGCAAGAATTTATATTGGTTTGATTACTAGAAGTGAATTAATGAGTAAAATGATATATTTGCTCAAAATTTGATAGATACTGGAAAACTACTCTCCAAAATGACTATACAGATATTCTAGATTTCCCCACATCTTTGTCAGTGTCGACTTTGATGTGATTGACTTGAGAAAATAGTAGCATAGTAAGTTAAGGAATTTCCATGTCAATAAAGGAAAGATAATGGATTGACATCTAGTTTAAATTCTTATTTTGCTCCTAACTAGTTCTCTGATCTTGAGTAAACTATCCCTCCTCCTTTTTTCATCTCAGATTCTTTATCCATGCAAATCTTTGTTTACAGTAGCACAATTCACAATATCAAACTTATGGAACTAGCATAGATGTCCATCAACAGAGGAATGGGTCACAAAACTGTGGTATATACACACAATGGACTTTTACTCAGTCATAAAGAAGAACAAAATTATGTCATTTGCAGGAAAATGGATGGAACTAGATAATATCCAGTCTCAGAAAGATGATAGTTATATGTTTTCTCTCATATGTGGAAGCTAGAGAGAAATTGGTTAACAAAAGAGACATTAAATAAAGGAGCAGAGACTCCACTGGTGCTATGGAGGGGCTGAGGAGGGAAGATAAAGATGTAAGGAGGGTAACAGTTTAAATAATGCTGTGTATACATATGAAATTATCAATACCAACCTCAACGACATGTTCTGGGAAGGGGAAGGAGCAAGGTGATATCTGAAGGGAAACATACCAAGTATTGTGTGCATGTATATTCCTATCACTCTATGTCTCATTATGATGTATAATTAGAATGCACCAATAAAAGTATATTAAAATAAATGAAATACAGATAATGATAACAACCTTACTTGATTATTAAAAAGAATAAGCAAGATAACTACACATGTGAAGTGCTTGATGAAATGCTTAGAGTTAATATTCTAGTTAAATTATGTTTTTATTTTCTTCATAAAATTTTTATTTAAACATATTACTTAAAAGCACAATCCCTACTTTTGGCCCTTATACATCTCATTACAAAATCCTGCTTGATTGCTAAATTTTCAGAAGAATAGTTCTTCTTCTAACATAATGTTTTGATTTGAAATAACATATATTTGCAAGAACGAATTTCAGTTTTTCTGAGTTGAAAAATCCATACATTTGGAATTATAGTAACATTTTGAAACTTTTCTTTGAATTGCTCTCTGACTACATAATCATATATTTCTTTATTTCTTTTGATACTGCGGGTTGAATCAAGGGGCAGTCTACCTTCGAAGCTACACTACCAGCCCTATTTTATTTTTGAGTTTGAAACAGGATCTTGCTAAGTTGCTGAGGCTGGCCTCCTGTCTCAGTCTCCCAAGTACTGGGATTACAGGAGCGTGCCACCATGCCAGGCAATCATATATGTCTTCATCTTGATACTTGGGTCTTACAAAATGTATTTTAACAGTGCTGTATCTTACTAATCATGGACATAAGCTATAGTTTTTTTATTTTTATAACAGATATGCTATTTTAAGGAAATACTTCAGTAATCTGCAGTTTCTACCTGTTAGTATAAAATTTCCTCAAGAAAAAGATGGACAACATTAAAGCTGCACAATTATTGTAACTCTTGATTGTTTTCACAGAAGTTGCTTGGGCTGAATAAAATTGTTTAGTTTGTAATGAGTTTTATAAGAAATGAAGAGAATGGAGGTATTGAAAAATGAAATATGTCTTAATTGAAAAGAAACTATGATTGTTTTTTCCCAATCTAAATCAAATTATTATGGCAGTGGTTTCGGGCAATTGGAAAGGGGAATTATTTTATGGAAACAATGGCCTCATTATATAACCTAACAAATATAAACTTAAAAAAACTCTTTAGTTGTCTTTCTGGTGAAATAAATGTTTTGAAAGTGAAAAAATATATTATTTATCAGTAGAAATTAATTTTTTTTCTTAAAATAATATACATTCTTTACTGGAATTTTCGTTTGGGCCACCATGAGGTATAAGTCATCAAGGCAAGGGAAATGAAGCTACCATATATAACTCTGTATTTAATATATATATATTCCTATATATATATATATATATATATTCTTCTAAGATTATATACATGATACATATGGCAATATATAATGTATGCAATTTTATTTTTTATTTATTTTCATAGAAGTTTTAGAAATTTTAAATTTACAATTTGATATGTTTTACTTTTTAGGACTACTATCTCATTTTTATATTATATACACTGACACAAACACAATACACGCACAAGAAAGAAAAAAAGACCATTATGTTGGATGTAGAATTTCCTGAATATTGATGCTTGTAAAGGAAGCACATGCTATCCTGTACCATTTGGGAGGAGGAATAGTTTTAAGTATTTATTTTTTAACTTTTAGGAAAATGTTCTCCCCAAACTGTAATACTCCCTAGAATCCTTAATAATGCAAACAGTACCCAATTTCAGACTCAAGAACAAATTCTAATTGTCCAAATCCAGATGTTAGAAATAATTACCAAAGACTTCAGTCATTTTCCTTTTCCCATTTACTGGTATATGGACCATGTAAATCATTATTCAAGGATAGTTTTTAACTCTTGGAGTCTTGATCATTATTTCTACATTTTGGAAAATGGAAAGTTTGCTAAAACAACACATTGATACTTACTTGTCTGTTTATTTACCTATCTAGATAAAATATCTATTCATCTATCCTATCCTCCAATTTATACATCCATCTCTCACCAGTTTATCCATAGCAGTACATCATGTATGATACTCTCCCTGCTACTGAACACACCATCTTTCTCTATATTTATATGGTATCAACTATGCTTAGTTCTCTTTTTTGTATAACACTCAACAGATTGAACTTTTAGAATAGAGAAGTTTGAATTAAACACTCATAGACTCACATCATTGAGTTTATCCTTGGATAGCTGTAACTATTTGAACATTCTTTCTTGTTCTGAACCAAAACTTCAAATTTACCCCTGGGCCTCATTCTCCTAACAAGCAGCAGACCTTATGTTTCCTGTAACACTGATCTCACTTCATAGCCCGACTATTCCTCTCCCCTTTCATCCTCACCCCCAAATCCTCTTATGGACTTTCACACTCTGCTGTGGGCTTTGTTTTAGATGCATATCTCTAAATAAAAAAAATGTGTGAACATATATACATACACCTCTTTCTGGTTTTTTTTTTTTTTTTATGTTCTGATTGTTAATTTTACTCTACACAAGTCTTAGCTGCAAATGATTTCTAAAGCTGTCACATATGTTCATATAAGTCTGTGGAGCAGGGGTAACAAAATAAATTGAGATGATAAATCAGTGCAATTAAAATAACCTCATTGGTCTAATTCTGATTTCTTTTTTATGTACTCTCAAACATAAATCTCATGAAAAAGAGTCGTGCTTAAATCAATTCCTCAACACTTTTTACAAGCTCTATTCTAAAGAATAAGGTACAAATGTTGTATCAAGCCATAATCCATCTTGCCAACTTTATCTACCATTTTTCTTTCATCAAATACTTCAGCAAAATAAATCTGCTCATTATTTCTTGATAGGCATGGCATCGCAGAGGGGCCAGGTGCCCGTGTTTAATCTTTGTCACCTTCCCACTGTGTACCTTGGGAAAATCAATTAAATTTACCAAGTTAACTAAAAAATTACACCTCACTAAAAATGGGCTAGCTATAGCATCTACCTCACAATGATATTTAGACAAGTAAAAATATTAGTCCATGTGAAAACATAGAGAATTGTGCAGGATACATGGTAAAATATACACTATATGTCAGAAAAAAAAGGCAAATGTGCCTCATATTTTCATATACCATTCCTTTTTTCCTATGAAAGCATTACTTTTTTTTCTCTTGTTATTGAAGCCCTCTCTTTTTTCAAGACATATTGCAGATTTAATCCTCATCCTTCAGTGACATCTCCCCTTCTGAACTTGTGTACTTCTTTTTTGTGTCGTTGATGTAGTGCTTAGCAAGGGTGCCCCATTATCATTTAAGCTGGGATTCTTCATAGTGAAAGTATTATTGATAATTGCACTAGAACAACGGCATCAGTCAGCACTGACTTGGGCAAGGGGATAGATGTCTACCCTTATGTATAATGCAGCCTAAAGTTATCAAACCTGTTAAGCAAACACTATTTTAAATACACGTTATTATGACAAATCTCCTATTAACTTAATTGTCAGGAAATGAAGATCATCAAAATGAACCTCAGTGTTTCTGTCTGTTCCCTGAGTGCTGGTTCTCATCTGCGTGGCCACAAACTCCTCAGTTTCTTCTCTTCAGGCTTCTTCATTTGATCCTTGTGTGTCTGCCATCCTGACCACTGTTCCTTATGAGACAGCCACTCCATCTGGTGCAGCTGCAATATCTGACTCTGGACTCCACTTCTCCCCTCAACACCTTTCGTGTCTATACCCCACTCTGGGCTTGCAGAAGAGAAACTATTCTCACTTGTATCATTCTTTTCCAAAATGCATGGAATGGGCCTTTCATAATTATTCATAATACTTCTGAGACCATGAGAATGATAATTCTTGCTTAGATTTTACTGAAGCATCATGGATAACAGGAGAAGAATTTATATCAAAGAATTCTTAACACTGCCCAGTACCATGCCCACATCTATGGTCACTTACTGCCTCATTTCCTGGTTTTCTTTCAGCCTGTCTCTTCCAACCACATAAGACTCAAACCTGATTATTTGAAACACTGTAATCCTGACACCTCTTCATGTGTCAAATGATCCTTGCTCAGAAATAGAAAAATGTCCTCTATACCTAAGTTCCCCACCTTCATCTTCCAGTTTAAGCTTTTATATGATGACTTAAAATAGGAAAACTTCTCCTTTCTGGGGAAACTTTCTCACTCCTTTAGGATGTGGTGTGTTCTGTGTCCTTGATAGGCGAATCATAAGGCCTGCCATACTTAAATTTCGCTAAAACTTTTTTTTTAAACTTTATTCATCATTGTCTTATTACACAGTATCTGCTACATTGTTTATTATTTTTTCACAAATATGCTCTGTTTCCTCAACTAGAAAGTCTGTTTCTTGGGAGCGGCTGTTTCCTTTTCCTTTTGTGGTCGATGAGTGTGAAGTGGTAAGGTGATATAGAACACACTTGGTTTATGGGGAGGGATGCCTTAAGTAGAGGGATGCCATCAACTCATAGTAACCCAGCGGAACAGAAACAGAAGGGAGTCATTCAACCTCCTTTTTCTTCTATCCTATTGTTGCTTTCCCTTGTCAGAATCCAGTAAATCAGAGGAGAGGCTCCTGGGTAACACCCAGGGCACACAGCAGCATGGAGAGTAGATCTGGAGGAGCTGGCAGGAACGAGCCTGCACATAAATTCAAGTTTAAGGAGAAGTGGGAAGGAAATAAAGTCCCAAATCAGATTCTCTTGCCCTTGTGTTGTAAAATGCTAAAGAAATCCATTCTTTTAAACTTAATATTCTGCTTAATCTCAGCTAGGGGGTTCTAAGAGCTGGGTAGAGTTGCCTCTTAGTGGGACAGGTGTAGATCCATCAGGCCCTCAGAGGGTGCATTAACCCAGTACCAAGTGATATGTGAGCTTTGCTTTGAAAGAATCCAAATGATGAATAGGGCACACCACATGACTGTTGCTTGAGGCCTGCACATGGCAGATTTTCAAATGAGTCAATCTCAAGTATCTAGAACAGTTATAAAAGGAAAATTAATGTCCCCAGAATCTCGAACCCATAATCTAGTCAAGTCAAATATTGTTGCCAAAAACAACAGCACAGGCCCAAATTAAGAAAATAATCTTGGTTTAGCCTTACTATAATGCTAATCAGTTTATATCAGTTGCCCAAAATTCCTGAAATCAGTTGGGAGAAACCAGCAAAAGGTTCATTTTGACATTATGCATATGGGGAAAAGGTCAGCTATGAGTTGTCTCCTTTCTTAATTTGCAGCATTTGAGATACTGATCTATTTTTCAAAGTTTAGAAATTTATAGGGTTAATGGAACCTCCAGGAGGCAGATTATTTGAGAAGACCCTTTAGCACCTCACATTCAAAGCCTCTTAATTTTGTATTTCTCCTTTGTACTGTTTGTCTATGCCTCAAACTGATCATGTAAAACCAGAATGTTACAAATAATATGTGGCACATATTAAACAGAGGTGCTGCAGGTGCTGGATCCTCCCCACATAATGGCAGCTCATGTTCTGAATCTTAATGTCCAATAGGCCTATGCATAAAGAGGCTATTAACTATACCCGAACCTTCGCCTCAGCCAACTCTGCTTAGGAAGCTGTGTTTGTGTGGACCAAGGTCAAGAAACCAGAATTCCAAGCTTGCCCTAGTCAGCTAGAGGCCCATCCTTTGCTGAAGTTCACATTCCTTATGGCTAACATCCTATTTAGTCCTGGTGTATAGAAAACTGCTATAAGGCATGGTCACCACCAAGTGCAAAACTACTATGAAGCTTAAGGCTTAAAAGCCTTTCAGGGCAGTGCAGAAGAACAAAACAAGAAAAAACATTGTGCAATTGCAAGCTTCTGGATAGCCTGATACTGATTTCTACACATAGACAAGGTTAAAACTGAAACCAGATATCAGAGCTGCCCCAGAAGCCTCAGTCCCTACCCATGTATATCAGTCTCACAATTTTTAATCTTCATTTCTGTTACAAGAACCCTGACCCTATGTATTCACGATGAAGATTAATTCGTGATATGCCTCAGATATTTCCTCCCTTAAACACAAACATTAGCCTCTTTAGTCACCCATATAGTAAATCTTATGTACTGACCCGGAGCAGAAAAAGCATGCTTTTTAAAGGAATTTCAGCTCCCCAAGGAAAGGAGGAGCTCGATAACACATGCCCAGGTTCCTTCTGAGCAGCCAAGTTCATGCACTGCTTAAGTCTTTTGCAGCAGGTGGTGTAATTGATTGCCTCAACTTCTATCCCTCTGAATCCAACTTCGCAATTGCTCTGCAAGCATGCTACCTGTGAGCTAGTCTGTTAGCGACAGTGCTGTTAGAGTACTACTCCTACAGACTCTTCTAATGGGCAATTTTGGCTTGCGGCCCTTTACTGGTTTTGACAAACCTCTTCTGGAATGACACGGCAATCTGGGTCTCTTCTTACCTAATTCTTCTCAACAAGTATTGGACCTGTATCACATTATGAAGTCTTTCTCTCCCTTTCTTTTGCTTTGTTTCCCCTCATCTTTCATAAGCATTTCCCCTAGTAAGTCTTTTGCATGTCTAATCTCATCTAGCATCTGCCTCTTAAAGGGCTTGAATTTAATGAACCTTTCAGATTCATCAGTTTGTTAGGTAATTCTACCCATGTCTCCTAGGACTGAGTAAGGAGAAGAAAAACAGGAGTGTGAAGCTAATAAGTATTCTTCCACATGGAAAAATTACATCAGAATTGGGAAATTAGCTACTCCCTCTATAATTTCATTAGAAGCTGGGGAAGTTAGAGTACATATATGTTCTTTCATTTGATGATATGAAGAAATTGGGGGAAATTATATTATATGTATGATCTTTTGTTTGCTCCAAATATGTTTATATCAAAATATGTCTTCATGGAGTTGCTAGGAACAGAATATTGATCAGGCCCTTGACATAGCCACATAAAATTTTTTCAAGTCATGAGAAATATAACCGGTTAATTTAGACAGTTAAATACAAACTAAAGAAGTCAATTGTTGAGTTTTAAAATTTTCAAATAACTGCTATTACATTTTATAAATGCTATGACCTTCCGATTCTTTCCTTTAGTGCATTTATACCTACTTGGTTAAAATTGTCAGGATCCATTTATTTGCCCAGTTTAGAAATTCTGAGTCATCTCTTTCCTTATGGTCCATAGTTAATTAGCCATCAAGTCCCTTAGAGTGCACACTTCAAAGATATTCAGGATCTATTCCCTTCATTTCATTCTTTCTGGTACTACTCTTGTCATCTAATTTGACCTATTTAAATAGCCCTATTACTGCTTTTCTGCCTTCAGTCTCTTCATTACTCCAATTGATTCTTTTTCTAAGGTATAAATCAAATTATATTACTCCCTTGCTTAGAAATTACTTCCCATTACCTACCTATAAAGTGGAGTTACAGCTTTTTATCACAATACAAAAAGTCCTTCATAATCTGACCCTGTCTCTCTTTTGGGGCTCATTATCAATAAACTTATTCTCCATATCCCCTGTTCTGGTCACACAAAATCATGGAAAGTTCCTCTACTTGCCGAGTATTTAACTTCTCTGTATAATTGTGAATGTTCTCTGCTAGACTTTGAGTGTTATTTCTTGTTCCCACTTTTTTTCATCAGATAACTTCCTCCACAGTCTTTAAAATTTGATTCAAAATTGCCTCTTCTCCAAGGACTTTTAAGATGTTTTTAAAACTTATTTTTCCATGTGTCTGTTCCTTTTGATTGTGAATGCCAGTGAAGGTAGGCAATACTGGTTGGCACATGATAATTTAAATTTTCAGGATTTCATAGAAAAAGAGTTTAGAAATATCATTAAATGTATTGCTTCTTCAATATATATTTTTGTTCAATGAGTAGTAAATATACAGTAAATGATATATAATAAATTACATTAATTATAGTAAGAGTCTCACTAAAATCTAATTTTCAGTATCATGAAATTTTAAGCTTTTAATCTTTACCCAAAGACCTATAATATGCAGAGCTATTTATATTATATGATAATACTCCAGTGTCTTATTATCATACACCCCAAGGAAAATTTTTAGTTTAGGTTATAGCAAAGTCATAAGTCCAAAACTGATTGAATATTTCATATGGATTATATGTTAGCTATTCATCATTGTAACAAAATACCTGATGAAATCAATTTAAAGGAGGAACGATTTATTTTGGCTCATGGTTTCAGCTCATGATCACTTGGCTTCATTGTTTCTGGGCCTGTGGTAAGGTATTATATCAAGACAAATGGGTGTGGTGGAGTAAAGCTGCTCACCTCATAGTGGACAGGAAATGGGGTGGGAGAGAATGGGCCTGGGACAAGATATACCCTTACACGGCCTGACCCAGTGACCTACTTTCTCCAACCAGGCCCCACCTCCTAATAGTCCATTCAATTATTAACCCAATAATGGGTGAATCCATTGGCAAGATCAAGGCTTTCATGCCCCAATCACTTCCCAAAAACCTCACCTCTAAATATTGCTGCACTGGGGACAAAGCTTTTAATACATGAGCCTTTGGGGGAATATTTCATATACAAACTATAGATTATATCTTGTTATTTCATTTTTTTTGTTTTATAGCCACCTCTCTTAACCAGAAGCAAAAATAACCAATAGAAGCAAGAAGAACCTCAATGTAGTTGAATGTAACTGTTAATTTTGAATTGAGTTAATGGAGAAAATACTAAAAATGTATATATATAGCTGATGAACCATAGACATATATAATCAGCATTAATGAAACATTCACACTGAGCATAGAATCATTTTTAGCAACTTTTTAGTTGTCTATACTTTCAGTGACCTCTGTGGGTCTCAATTTCCTTGACTGTGAAATAAAAACATTGGAATTGGTTAGTTATTTATGCAAGAAATGCTTATAAACCAGATGCTAGTGCTGGAAATATAAAGGTGAGAAAGATATATAGAGTCCCTGTCATCTAGTGACCTAAAAGATAATAGGGGAATTTTAAATTGTTTTTCTTTATAGGGTGTTATGAACCTGACATGATAATATAAATTAAATGATCTGGAAAATTAAATGTTATTCACATTTGCCTTTGAATTTACTCAAAATCACATATTACTGAAGTTTATTTGATTAAAAATTCTCATTGGAAGACAAGTCTTGCGATAAACATATTGTTACTATTTTGTGTAGCAATTAGCTCTAAACAACAGAAATTGGTCAATATATTGACCACATATAGACTAATGTTTAGTCAGATATATAAACTTTAATTTCAAAACAGATTCCCTAATAGAAATTTCACTTTACAAACCAATTGTTATTCAATTCTGTATTGGCATTATTGTCTATGACCTTGCATATGATTTGGTAATGAGGAAAGGAAGTTTTTCTATTGTTTTCAATATTGTGCAGAGGGGATGATTCATTCAGCAATATAAATCATCTGGCCCACTTTTAAAAGTGAATATCAGATGATGAGTTGGAAGGAAAAAAAATGTGAGAAAATATCTACTGTTAATAGTAGTTATTCCCAGATAGGTTTTGGAGAATAACAAGAATGACATAAAGACACATAAAGGAAGATGAATTTTAATTTGTATTATAAATACAAATTATAAGCATAGATTTATTAATATCATGAGATGTTTCCACTATCAGACTCTGATTATATTCAAAGAATCAGTCTTTAAAATCTGAAAATTTTCTATTGTTTTTGTTATCTCTTTAATATAACTATAATAAACCTCAGCCATACTCTTATTTCCACTAAGTGAATAAATGTATGGTAAACCAGTGAATGGTGAAGAAGGTAACTTTTGGTTCATTTTTTCAAAGACTGGAATATTTTGATATTACTTAATATAACAGGAATGATATTTTCAAAATACTAAACTAATATGGATTTTTTCTTAGTAATTTTATGGCTTTCTTTTTTATTTTTATTTTATTTTTAAAATTTTTTAGTAGTGGGGATTGAACTCAGGGACATTTTGCCTCTGAGCTACACCCCTAGCCATTTTTATTTTTTATTTTGAAACAGGGTCTCACTAAGTTGCTGAGGGTCTTGCTAAGTTGCAGAGACTGGCCTTGAATTTGCAACCGTCCTCTCTCAACCTCCCAAATACTGGCATTCCAGGCATGTACCATCATGCCCAGCAATATTTTGAATTTCATATGAAGAAGCATGCCTTGTGCCTAAGACTACACTACTTATTTTGAAATGTAGAGAGGATACATACTCTACTATTAAGGCTGAGCTATGAAGTTTAATGTCCATTAGGAAGGAAGAAGAGTTTAAAGTCAGGTAATGTGATGCCTCCTGCATGATTTTTATTGCTAAGAACTACTTTGGCTATCCTGGGCTTTTTGTTTTTCCAGATGAATTTAAGGACTGATTTTTCTATGTCTGTGAGGAGAGTTCTTGGCAATTTCATGGGTATTGCATTGAATTTGTAGATCGGTTTTGGGAGGATGGACATTTTGATGATATTTATTCTGCCTATCCAAGAGCATGGTAGGTCCTTCCATCTCCTAAGGTCTTCGTCAATTTCTTTCTTCAGCTTTTTATAATTTTCCTTACAGAGGTCTTTAATCTCCTTGGTTAGGTTTATCCCTAAGTATTTTATTTTTCGGGGTGCTATTGTGAGTGGAATTGTTTTCTGGATTTCTTTTTCAGTGGATTTATGGTTGGCATATAAAAAGGCTTCTGATTTTTTAAGATTGATTTTGTATCCGGACACCTTACTGAATTTGTTGATCAGTTCTATAAGTTTTTTGGTTGAGTTTGTTGGGTCTTCTAAGTATACTATCATGTCATCTGCAAAAAGTGATAGTTTTAGTTCTTCTTTCCCTATTTTTACCCCTTTGATTTCCTTCTCTTGCCTTATTGCTCTGGCTAGAGTCTCGAGTACTATATTAAACAGAAGAGGTGATAATGGACATCCTTGTCTTGTTCCTGTCTTTAGTGGGAACTCTTGCAGTTTTTCTCCATTTAATATGATGCTG